>JAWZYU010000185.1:331082-405396 GCA_038380435.1 Ryuthela nishihirai | reverse complement strand
CAGAAAATAGAAGTTACTTTTTCTGCTAAATGTTCAGGGCATAAAAGAACTTTTACCTCCTTCCCCTAAGTACTCAGGACATTTAAGAATATTTCTCTTCTTGCTAAATAAGGAGAGCAGATGAGCACTTCATATTCTGCTAAATATCCAGAAAATAGAAAAATAACTCTTTTTCTCCTAAATGTACAGGGCATAAAAGAACTTTTCCCTCCTTCCCATAAGTACTCAGGACATTTAAGAATATTTCTCTTCTTCCTAAATAAGGAGAGTAGATGAGCACTTCATAATCTGCTAAATATCCAGAAAATAGAAAAATAACACTTTTTCTGCTAAATGTTCAGGGCATAAAAGAACTTTTCGCTCCTTACCCCTAAGTACTCATGACATTTAAGAATATTTCTCTTCTTGCTAAATAAGGAGAGTAGATGAAGACTTCATAATCTGCTAAATATCCAGAAAATAGAAAAATAACTCCTTTTTCTGCTAAATGTTCACTGCATAAAAGAACATCTCCCCTCCTTCCCCTAAGTACTCAGGACATTTAAGAATATTTCTCTTCTTGCTAAATAAGGAGAGTAGATGAGCACTTCATAATCTGCTAAATATCCAAAAAATAGAAAAATAACTCTTTTTCTCCTAAATGTAGAGGGCATAAAAGAACTTTTCCCTCCTTCCCCTAAGTACTCAGGACATTTAAGAATATTTCTCTTCTTGCAAAATAAGGAGAGTAGATGAGCACTTCATAATCTGCTAAATATCCAGAAAATAGAAAAATAACTCTTTTTCTGCTAAATGTTCAGGGCATAAAAGAACTTTTCCCTCCTTCCCCTAAGTACTCAGGACATTTAAGAATATTTCTCTTCTTGCAAAATAAGGAGAGTAGATGAGCACTTCATAATCTGCTAAATATCCAGAAAATAGAAAAATAACTCTTTTTCTCCTAAATGTACAGGGCATAAAATAACTTTTCCCTCCTTCCCCTAAGTACTCAGGACATTTAAGAATATTTCTCTTCTTGCTAAATAAGGAGAGTAGATGAGCACTTCATAATCTGCTAAATATCCAGAAAATAGAAAAATAACTCTTTTTCTGCTAAATGTTCAGGGCATAAAAGAACTTTTCCCTCCTTCCCATAAGTACTCAGGACATTTAAGAATATTTCTCTTTTTGCTAAATAAGGAGAGTAGATGAGTACTTCATAATCTGCTAAATATCCAGAAAATAGAAAAATAACTCTTTTTCTGCTAAATGTTCAGGGCATAAAAGAACTTTTCCCTCCTTCCCCTAAGTACTCAGGACATTTAAGAATATTTCTCTTCTTGCTAAATAAGGAGAGTAGATGAGCACTTCATAATCTGCTAAATATCCAGAAAATAGAAAAATAACTCTTTTTCTCCTAAATGTACAGGGCATAAAAGAACTTTTCCCTCCTTCCCCTAAGTACTCAGGACATTTAAGAATATTTCTCTTCTTGCTAAATAAGGAGAGTAGATGAGCACTTCATAATCTGCTAAAATATCCAGAAAATAGAAAAATAACTCTTTTTCTGCTAAATGTTCAGAGCATAAAAGAACTTTTCCCTCCTTCCCCTAAGTACTCAGGACATTTAAGAATATTTCTCTTCTTGCTAAATAAGGAGAGTAGATGAGCACTTCATAATCTGCTAAATATCCAGAAAATAGAAAAATAACTCTTTTTCTCCTAAATGTACAGGGCATAAAAGAACTTTTCCCTCCTTCTCCTAAGTACTCAGGACATTTTAGAATATTTCTCTTCTTGCTAAATAAGGAGAGTAGTTGAGCACTTTATAATCTGCTAAATATCCAGAAAATAGCAAAATAACTCTTTTTCTCCTAAATGTACAGGGCATAAAAGAACTTTTCCCTCCTTCCCCTAAGTACTCAGGACATTTAAGAATATTTCTCTTCTTGCTAAATAAGGAGAGTAGATGAGCACTTCATAATCTGCTAAATATCCAGAAAATAGAAAAATAACTCTTTTTCTGCTAAATGTTCAGGGCATAAAAGAACTTTTCCCTCCTTCCCATAAGTACTCAGGACATTTAAGAATATTTCTCTTTTTGCTAAATAAGGAGAGTAGATGAGTACTTCATAATCTGCTAAATATCCAGAAAATAGAAAAATAACTCTTTTTCTGCTAAATGTTCAGGGCATAAAAGAACTTTTCCCTCCTTCCCCTAAGTACTCAGGACATTTAAAATATTTCTCTTCTTGCTAAATAAGGAGAGTAGATGAGCACTTCATAATCTGCTAAATATCCAGAAAATAGAAAAATAACTCTTTTTCTGCTAAATGTTCAGGGCATAAAAGAACTTTTACCTCCTTCCCCTAAGTACTCAGGACATTTAAGAATATTTCTCTTCTTGCTAAATAAGGAGAGCAGATGAGCACTTCATATTCTGCTAAATATCCAGAAAATAGAAAAATAACTCTTTTTCTCCTAAATGTACAGGGCATAAAAGAACTTTTCCCTCCTTCCCATAAGTACTCAGGACATTTAAGAATATTTCTCTTCTTCCTAAATAAGGAGAGTAGATGAGCACTTCATAATCTGCTAAATATCCAGAAAATAGAAAAATAACACTTTTTCTGCTAAATGTTCAGGGCATAAAAGAACTTTTCGCTCCTTCCCCTAAGTACTCATGACATTTAAGAATATTTCTCTTCTTGCTAAATAAGGAGAGTAGATGAAGACTTCATAATCTGCTAAATATCCAGAAAATAGAAAAATAACTCCTTTTTCTGCTAAATGTTCACTGCATAAAAGAACATCTCCCCTCCTTCCCCTAAGTACTCAGGACATTTAAGAATATTTCTCTTCTTGCTAAATAAGGAGAGTAGATGAGCACTTCATAATCTGCTAAATATCCAAAAAATAGAAAAATAACTCTTTTTCTCCTAAATGTAGAGGGCATAAAAGAACTTTTCCCTCCTTCCCCTAAGTACTCAGGACATTTAAGAATATTTCTCTTCTTGCAAAATAAGGAGAGTAGATGAGCACTTCATAATCTGCTAAATATCCAGAAAATAGAAAAATAACTCTTTTTCTGCTAAATGTTCAGGGCATAAAAGAACTTTTCCCTCCTTCCCCTAAGTACTCAGGACATTTAAGAATATTTCTCTTCTTGCAAAATAAGGAGAGTAGATGAGCACTTCATAATCTGCTAAATATCCAGAAAATAGAAAAATAACTCTTTTTCTCCTAAATGTACAGGGCATAAAATAACTTTTCCCTCCTTCCCCTAAGTACTCAGGACATTTAAGAATATTTCTCTTCTTGCTAAATAAGGAGAGTAGATGAGCACTTCATAATCTGCTAAATATCCAGAAAATAGAAAAATAACTCTTTTTCTGCTAAATGTTCAGGGCATAAAAGAACTTTTCCCTCCTTCCCATAAGTACTCAGGACATTTAAGAATATTTCTCTTTTTGCTAAATAAGGAGAGTAGATGAGTACTTCATAATCTGCTAAATATCCAGAAAATAGAAAAATAACTCTTTTTCTGCTAAATGTTCAGGGCATAAAAGAACTTTTCCCTCCTTCCCCTAAGTACTCAGGACATTTAAAATATTTCTCTTCTTGCTAAATAAGGAGAGTAGATGAGCACTTCATAATCTGCTAAATATCCAGAAAATAGAAAAATAACTCTTTTTCTGCTAAATGTTCAGGGCATAAAAGAACTTTTACCTCCTTCCCCTAAGTACTCAGGACATTTAAGAATATTTCTCTTCTTGCTAAATAAGGAGAGCAGATGAGCACTTCATAATCTGCTAAATATCCAGAAAATAGAAAAATAACTCTTTTTCTCCTAAATGTACAGGGCATAAAAGAACTTTTCCCTCCTTCCCATAAGTACTCAGGACATTTAAGAATATTTCTCTTCTTCCTAAATAAGGAGAGTAGATGAGCACTTCATAATCTGCTAAATATCCAGAAAATAGAAAAATAACACTTTTTCTGCTAAATGTTCAGGGCATAAAAGAACTTTTCGCTCCTTCCCCTAAATACTCATGACATTTAAGAATATTTCTCTTCTTGCTAAATAAGGAGAGTAGATGAAGACTTCATAATCTGCTAAATATCCAGAAAATAGAAAAATAACTCCTTTTTCTGCTAAATGTTCACTGCATAAAAGAACATCTCCCCTCCTTCCCCTAAGTACTCAGGACATTTAAGAATATTTCTCTTCTTGCTAAATAAGGAGAGTAGATGAGCACTTCATAATCTGCTAAATATCCAGAAAATAGAAAAATAACTCTTTTTCTGCTAAATGTTCAGGGCATAAAAGAAATATTCTCTCCTTCCCCAAGTACTCAGGACATTTAAGAATATTTCTCTTCTTGCTAAATAAGGAGAGTAGATGAGCACTTCATAATCTGCTAAATATCCAGAAAATAAAAAAATAACTCTTTTTCTCCTAAATGTACAGGGCATAAAAGAACTTTTCCCTCCTTCCCCTAAGTACTCAGGACATTTAAGAATATTTCTCTTCTTGCTAAATAAGGAGAGTAGATGAACACTTCATAATCTGCTAAATATCCAGAAAATAGAAAAATAAATCTTTGTCTGCTAAATATTCAGGGCATAAAAGAACTTTTCCCCTCCTTCCCCTAAGTACTCAGGACATTTAAGAATATTTCTCGTCTTGCTAAATAAGGAGAGTAGATGAGCACTTCATAATCTGCTAAATATCCAGAAAATAGAAAAATAACTCTTTTTCTCCTAAATGTACAGGGCATAAAAGAACTTTTCCCTCCTTCCCCTAAGTACTCATGACATTTAAGAATATTTCTCTTCTTGCTAAATAAGGAGAGTAGATGAAGACTTCATAATCTGCTAAATATCCAGAAAATAGAAAAATAACTCCTTTTTCTGCTAAATGTTCACTGCATAAAAGAACATCTCCCCTCCTTCCCCTAAGTACTCAGGACATTTAAGAATATTTCTCTTCTTGCTAAATAAGGAGAGTAGATGAGCACTTCATAATCTGCTAAATATCCAGAAAATAGAAAAATAACTCTTTTTCTGCTAAATGTTCAGGGCATAAAAGAAATATTCTCTCCTTCCCCTAAGTACTCAGGACATTTAAGAATATTTCTCTTCTTGCTAAATAAGGAGAGTAGATGAGCACTTCATAATCTGCTAAATATCCAGAAAATAGAAAAATAACTCTTTTTCTCCTAAATGTACAGGGCATAAAAGAACTTTTCCCTCCTTCCCCTAAGTACTCAGGACATTTAAGAATATTTCTCTTCTTGCTAAATAAGGAGAGTAGATGAACACTTCATAATCTGCTAAATATCCAGAAAATAGAAAAATAACTCTTTTTCTGCTAAATGTTCAGGGCATAAAAGAACTTTTCCCTACTTCCCCTAAGTAATCAGGACATTTAAGAATATTTCTCTTCTTGCTAAATAAAGAGAGTAGATGAGCACTACATAATCTGCTAAATATCCAGAAAATAGAAAAATAACTCTTTTTCTGCTAAATGTTCAGGGCATAAAAGAACTTTTCCCTCCTTCCCCCAAGTACTCACGACATTTAAGAATACTTCTCTTCTTGCTAAATAAGGAGAGTAGATGAGCACTTCATAATCTGCTAAATATCCAGAAAATAGAAAAATAACTCTTTTTCTCCTAAATGTACAGGGCATAAAAGAACTTTTTCCCTCCTTCCCATAAGTACTCAGGACATTTAAGAATATTTCTCTTCTTGCTAAATAAGTAGAGTAGATTAGCATTTCATAATCTGCTAAATATCCAGAAAATAGAAAAATAACTCTTTTTCTGCTAAATGTTCAGGGGATAGAAGGGCGTTCCCCCTTTCCTCTAAGTACTCAGGACTTAGATTAATTTTTATTTCAGATAATGTTTTAAAATATACAAAAACTTTTGAGGTCTCACAAGAGCAGGCTCGTTTGTGAGATCTCAATATAGAAACAGTTTTAATTGAAAACATCAGTCGTCACATTGAATAATACACAAAAAAACATAAGAATACTTATTTTCTTGCTAAATTCGGATTGCTGATGAGCACTTCATAATCTGCAAAGTATCCAGAAAATAGAAGAAAAAAAATCTTTTTCTCCTAAATGTTCAAGACATAGAAAAACATTCCCTCCTTCGCCCCTACGTACTCAAGACATATAAGAATACTTCTTTTCTTACTAAATGCGGACTGTAGATGAGCATTTCTTAATATGCTACGTATCCAGAAAATAGAAAAATAACTCTTTTTCTGCTAAATGTTCAGGGCATAAAAGAACTTTTCGCTCCTTCCCCTAAGTACTCATGACATTTAAGAATATTTCTCTTCTTGCTAAATAAGGAGAGTAGATGAACACTTCATAATCTGCTAAATATCCAGAAAATAGAAAAATAACTTTTTCTGCTAAATGTTCAGGGCATAAAAGAACTTTTCCCTCCTTCCCCTAAGTACTCAGGACATTTAAGAATATTTCTCTTCTTGCTAAATAAGGAGAGTAGATGAGCACTTCATAATCTGCTAAATATCCAGAAAACAGAAAAATAACTCTTTTTCTCCTAAATGTACAGGGCATAAAAGAACTTTTCCCTCCTTCCCCTAAGTACTCAGGACATTTAAGAATATTTCTCTTCTTGCTAAATAAGGAGAGTAGATGAGCACTTCATAATCTGCTAAATATCCAGAAAATAGAAAAATAACTCTTTTTCTGCTAAATGTTCAGGGCATAGAAAACCATTCCCTCCTCCCCTTAAGTACTCAAGACATATAAGAATACTTCTTTTCGTACTAAGTGCGGACTGTAGATGAGCATTTATTAATATGCTAAATATCCAGAAAATAGAAAAAAAACTCTTTTTCTGTTAAATGTTCAGGGCATAGAAGGGCGTTCCCCCTTTCCTCTAAGTACTCAGGACTTAGATAGATAGATAATGTTTTTTTCAGATAATGTTTTAAAATATACAAAAACTTTTGAGGTCTCACAAGAGCAGGCTCGTTCGTGAGATCTCAATATAGAAACAATTTTAATTGAAAACATCAGTCGTCACATTGAATAATACACAAAAAAAAAACATAAGAATACTTATTTTCTTGCTAAATTCGGATTGCAGATGAGCACTTCATAATCTGCAAAGTATCCAGAAAATAGAAGAAAAAAAATCTTTTTCTCCTAAATGTTCAGACATAGAAAAACATTCCCTCCTTCGCCCCTACGTACTCAAGACATATAAGAATACTTCTTTTCTTACTAAATGCGGACTGTAGATGAGCATTTCTTAATATGCTAAGTATCGAGAAAATAGAAAAAGAAAAACTCTTTTTCTGCTAAATGTTCAGAGCATAGAAGGGCATTCGTTTATCAGAGGTACGCTGATCACAGAGAAACAGTTCTCTGGTAAGTAACAGGGGAGAAGAAAAACAGTTATTTTCTCTGCTAAGTACCAAGGGAGCAGAAGAGCAGTTCGTTTACCAGAGGTACCCTGATCATAGAGAAACACTTCTCTGGTAAGTAACAGGGGAGAAGAAAAACAGTTATTTTCTCTCCTAAGTACCAAGGGAGCAGAAGAGCAGTTCGTTTACCAGAGGTACCCTGATCACAGAGAAACACTTCTCTGGTAAGTAACAGGGGAGAAGAAAAACAGTTATTTTCTCTGCTAAGTACCAAGGGAGCAGAAGAGCAGTTCGTTTATCAGAGGTACCCTGATCACAGAGAAACACTTCTCTCGTAAGTAACAGGGGAGAAGAAAAGCAGTTATTTTCTCTGCTAAGTACCAAGGGAGCAGAAGAGCAGTTCGTTTAACAGAAGTACCGTGATCACAGAAAACACTTCTCTGGTAAGTACCAGGGGAAGAAAACCAGTTATTTTCTCTGCTAAGTACCGAGGGAGCAGAAGAGCAGTTCGTTTATCAGAGGTACCCTGATCACAGAGAAACACTTCTCTGGTAAGTAACAGGGGAGAAGAAAAGCAGTTATTTTCTCTCCTAAGTACCAAGGGAGCAGAAGAGCAGTTCGTTTATCAGACGTTCTCTGATCACAGAAAAACACTCCTTTTCTCTGATAAGTACCAGGGATGCAAAAGAGCATTTCTTTTAACCGAAGTACCAAGAGAGAAGAAATGCTGTTTTAATTATTCGAAGAACTCTGGTCACAAAAGAGACTTCTTTTCTTCAGTAAGTACCAGAGGAAAAGATGAGATTTTTTTCCTGCTAAATAATCATACTATAAAAGAACACTTCTCTTCCTATTAACTAATCAAACTTTAGATGAGTACTTCTTAATCTGCTAAGTATCCAGGAAAAGAAAAACAACTCTTTTTCTCTAAACGCTCAGGGCAAACAAGAGCACTTTTTGTTTTTGCTATGTACTAAGGACATATAAGAATTGTTCTTTTGTTGCTAAATTCGGACTGTAGATGACCACTTCTTAATCTGCTAAGTATCCAGAAAACAGAAAAACTACACTTTTTCTCCTAAATGTTTAGGGCATAAAAGAATTTTTCCCTCCTTCCCTTAAGTACTCAGGACATTTAAGAATATTTCTCTTCTTGCTAAATAAGGAGAGTAGATGAGCACGTCATAATCTGCTAAATATCCAGAAAATAGAAAAATAACTCTTTTTCTCCTAAATGTACAGGGCATAAAAGAACTTTTCCCTCCTTCCCCTAAGTACTCAGGACATTTAAGAATATTTCTCTTCTTGCTAAATAAGGAGAGTAGATGAGCACTTCATAATCTGCTAAATATCTAGAAAATAGAAAAAATAACTCTTTTTCTGCTAAATGTTCAGGGCATAAAAGAACTTTTCCCTCCTTCCCCTAAGTACTCAGGACATTTAATAATATATTTCTCTTCTTGCTAAATAAGGAGAGTAGATGAGCACTTCATAATCTGCTAAATATCCAGAAAATAGAAAAATAACTCTTTTTCTGCTAAATGTTTAGGGCATAAAACAACTTTTCCCTCCTTCCCCTAAGTACTCAGGACTTTTAAGAATATTTCTCTTCTTGCTAAATAAGGATAGCAGATGAGCACTTCATAATCTGCTAAATATCCAGAAAATAGAAAAATAACTCTTTTTCTCCTAAATGTACAGGGCATAAAAGAACTTTTCCCTCCTTCCCCTAAGTACTCAGGACATTTAAGAATATTTCTCTTCTTGCTAAATAAGGAGAGTAGATGAGCACTTCATAATCTGCTAAAATATCCAGAAAATAGAAAAATAACTCTTTTTCTGCTAAATGTTCAGGGCATAAAAGAACTTTTCCCTCCTTCCCCTAAGTACTCAGGACATTTAAGAATATTTCTCTTCTTGCTAAATAAGGAGAGCAGATGAGCACTTCATAATCTGCTAAATATCCAGAAAATAGAAAAATAACTCTTTTTCTCCTAAATGTACAGGGCATAAAAGAACTTTTCCCTCCTTCTCCTAAGTACTCAGGACATTTAAGAATATTTCTCTTCTTGCTAAATAAGGAGAGTAGTTGAGCACTTTATAATCTGCTAAATATCCAGAAAATAGCAAAATAACTCTTTTTCTCCTAAATGTACAGGGCATAAAAGAACTTTTCCCTCCTTCCCCTAAGTACTCAGGACATTTAAGAATATTTCTCTTCTTGCTAAATAAGGAGAGTAGATGAGCACTTCATAATCTGCTAAATATCCAGAAAATAGAAAAATAACTCTTTTTCTGCTAAATGTTCAGGGCATAAAAGAACTTTTCCCTCCTTCCCATAAGTACTCAGGACATTTAAGAATATTTCTCTTCTTGCTAAATAAGGAGAGTAGATGAATACTTCATAATCTGCTAAATATCCAGAAAATAGAAAAATAACTCTTTTTCTGCTAAATGTTCAGGGCATAAAAGAACTTTTCCCTCCTTCCCCTAAGTACTCAGGACATTTAAAATATTTCTCTTCTTGCTAAATAAGGAGAGTAGATGAGCACTTCATAATCTGCTAAATATCCAGAAAATAGAAAAATAACTCTTTTTCTGCTAAATGTTCAGGGCATAAAAGAACTTTTACCTCCTTCCCCTAAGTACTCAGGACATTTAAGAATATTTCCCTTCTTGCTAAATAAGGAGAGCAGATGAGCACTTCATAATCTGCTAAATATCCAGAAAATAGAAAAATAACTCTTTTTCTCCTAAATGTACAGGACATAAAAGAACTTTTCCCTCCTTCCCCTAAGTACTCAGGACATTTAAGAATATTTCTCTTGTTGCTAAATAAGGAGAGTAGATGAGCACTTCATAATCTGCTAAATATCCAGAAAATAGAAAAATAACTCTTTTTCTCCTAAATGTACAGGGCATAAAAGAACTTTTCCCTCCTTCCCCTATGTACTCAGGACATTTAAGAATATTTCTCTTCTTGCTAAATAAGGAGAGTAGATGAGCACTTCATAATCTGCTAAATATCCAGAAAATAGAAAAATAACTCTTTTTCTGCTAAATGTTCAGGGCATAAAAGAACTTTTCCCTCCTTCCCCTAAGTACTCAAGACATTTAAGAATATTTCTCTTCTTGCTAAATAAGGAGAGTAGATGAGCACTTCATAATCTGCTAAATATCCAGAAAATAGAAAAATAACTATTTTCTGCTAAATGTTCAGGGCATAAAAGAACTTTTACCTCCTTCCCCTAAGTACTCAGGACATTTAAGAATATTTCTCTTCTTGCTAAATAAGGAGAGTACATGAGCACTTCATAATCTGCTAAATATCCAGAAAATAGAAAAATAACTCTTTTTCTCCTAAATGTACAGGGCATAAAAGAACTTTTCCCTCCTTCCCATAAGTACTCAGGACATTTAAGAATATTTCTCTTCTTCCTAAATAAGGAGAGTAGATGAGCACTTCATAATCTGCTAAATATCCAGAAAATAGAAAAATAACACTTTTTCTGCCAAATGTTCAGGGCATAAAAGAACTTTTCGCTCCTTCCCCTAAGTACTCATGACATTTAAGAATATTTCTCTTCTTGCTAAATAAGGAGAGTAGATGAAGACTTCATAATCTGCTAAATATCCAGAAAATAGAAAAATAACTCCTTTTTCTGCTAAATGTTCAGGGCATAAAAGAACTATTCCCTCCTTCCCCTAAGTACTCAGGACATTTAAGAATATTTCTCTTCTTGCTAAATAAGGAGAGTAGATGAGCACTTCATAATCTGCTAAATATCCAGAAAATAGAAAAATAACTCTTTTTATCCTAAATGTACAGGGCATAAAAGAACTTTTCCCTCCTTCCCCTAAGTACTCAGGACATTTAAGAATATTTCTCTTCTTGCTAAATAAGGAGAGTAGAGAACACTTCATAATCTGCTAAATATCCAGAAAATAGAAAAATAACTCTTTGTCTGCTAAATGTTCAGGGCATAAAAGAACTTTTCCCCTCCTTCCCCTAAGTACTCAGGACATTTAAGAATATTTCTCGTCTTGCTAAATAAGGAGAGTAGATGAGCACTTCATAATCTGCTAAATATCCAGAAAATAGAAAAATAACTCTTTTTCTCCTAAATGTTCAGGGCATAAAAGAACTTTTCCCTCCTTTCCCTAAGTACTCAGGACATTTAAGAATATTTCTCTTCTTGCTAAATAAGGAGAGTAGATGAGCACTTCATAATCTGCTAAATATCCAGAAAATAGAATAATAACTCTTTTTCTGCTAAATGTTCAGGGCATAAAAGAACTTTTCCCTACTTTCCCTAAGTACTCAGGACATTTAAGAATATTTCTCTTCTTGCTAAATAAGGAGAGTAGATGAGCACTTCATAATCTGCTAAATATCCAGAAAATAGAAAAATAACTCTTTTTCTGCTAAATGATCAGGGCATAGAAGAACTTTTCCCTCCTTCCCCTAAGTACTCAGGACATTTAAGAATATTTCTCTTCTTGCTAAATAAGGAGAGTAGATGAGCACTTCATAATCTGCTAAATATCCAGAAAATAGAAAAATAACTCTTTTTCTGGTAAATGTTCAGGGCATAAAAGAACTTTTCCCTCCTTCCCCTAAGTACTCAGGATATTTAAGAATATTTCTCTTCTTTCTAAATAAATAGAGCAGATGAGCACTTCATAATCTGCTAAATATCCAGAAAATAGAAAAATATCTCTTTTTCTCCTAAATGTACAGGGCATAAAAGAACTTTTCCCTCCTTCCCATAAGTACTCAGGACATTTAAGAATATTTCTCTTCTTGCTAAATAAGGAGAGTAGATGAGCACTTCATAATCTGCTAAATATCCAGAAAATAGAAAAATAACTCTTTTTCTGCTAAATGTTCAGGGCATAAAACAACTTTTCCCTCCTTCCCCTAAGTACTCAGGACATTTAAGAATAATTCTCTTCTTGCTAAATAAGGATAGCAGATGAGCACTTCATAATCTGCTAAATATCCAGAAAATAGAAAAATAACTCTTTTTCTCCTAAATGTACAGGGCATAAAAGAACTTTTCCCTCCTTCCCCTAAGTACTCAGGACATTTAAGAATATTTCTCTTCTTGCTAAATAAGGAGAGTAGATGAGCACTTCATAATCTGCTAAATATCCAGAAAATAGAAAAATAACTCTTTTTCTGCTAAATGTTCAGGGCATAAAAGAACTATTCCCTCCTTCCCCTAAGTACTCAGGAGATTTAAGAATATTTCTCTTCTTGCTAAATAAGGAGAGTAGATGAGCACTTCATAATCTGCTAAATATCCAGAAAATAGAAAAATAACTCTTTTTATCCTAAATGTACAGGGCATAAAAGAACTTTTCCCTCCTTCCCCTAAGTACTCAGGACATTTAAGAATATTTCTCTTCTTGCTAAATAAGGAGAGTAGATGAACACTTCATAATCTGCTAAATATCCAGAAAATAGAAAAATAACTCTTTGTCTGCTAAATGTTCAGGGCATAAAAGAACTTTTCCCCTCCTTCCCCTAAGTACTCAGGACATTTAAGAATATTTCTCGTCTTGCTAAATAAGGAGAGTAGATGAGCACTTCATAATCTGCTAAATATCCAGAAAATAGAAAAATATCTCTTTTTCTCCTAAATGTTCAGGGCATAAAAGAACTTTTCCCTCCTTTCCCTAAGTACTCAGGACATTTAAGAATATTTCTCTTCTTGCTAAATAAGGAGAGTAGATGAGCACTTCATAATCTGCTAAATATTTAGAAAATAGAAAAATAACTCTTTTTCTGGTAAATGTTCAGGGCATAAAAGAACTTTTCCCTCCTTCCCCTAAGTTCTCAGGACATTTAAGAATATTTCTCTTCTTGCTAAATAAGGAGAGTAGTTCAGCACTTCATAATCTGCTAAATATCCAGAAAATAGAAAAATAACTCTTTTTCTCCTAAATGTACAGGGCATAAAAGAACTTTTCCCTCCTTCCCCTATGTACTCAGGACATTTAAGAATATTTCTCTTCTTGCTAAATAAGGAGAGTAGATGAGCACTTCATAATCTGCTAAATATCCAGAAAATAGAAAAATAACTCTTTTTCTGCTAAATGTTCAGGGCATAAAAGAACTTTTCCCTCCTTCCCCTAAGTACTCAAGACATTTAAGAATATTTCTCTTCTTGCTAAATAAGGAGAGTAGATGAGCACTTCATAATCTGCTAAATATCCAGAAAATAGAAAAATAACTATTTTCTGCTAAATGTTCAGGGCATAAAAGAACTTTTACCTCCTTCCCCTAAGTACTCAGGACATTTAAAATATTTCTCTTCTTGCTAAATAAGGAGAGTACATGAGCACTTCATAATCTGCTAAATATCCAGAAAATAGAAAAATAACTCTTTTTCTCCTAAATGTTCAGGGCATAAAAGAACTTTTCCCTCCTTCCCCTAAGTACTCAGTATATTTAAGAATATTTCTCTTCTTGCTAAATAAGGAGAGCAGATGAGCACTTCATAATCTGCTAAATATCCAGAAAATAGAAAAATAACACTTTTTCTGCTAAATGTACAGGGCATAAAAGAACTTTTCCCTCCTTCCCCTAAGTACTCATGACATTTAAGAATATTTCTCTTCTTGCTAAATAAGGAGAGTAGATGAGCACTTCATAATCTGCTAAATATCCAGAAAATAGAAAAATAACTCTTCTGCTAAATGTTCAGGGCATAAAAGAACTTTTCCCCTCCTTCCCCTAAGTACTCAGGACATTTAAGAATATTTCTCTTCTTGCTAAATAAGGAGAGTAGATGAGCACTTCATAATCTGCTAAATATCCAGAAAATAGAAAAATAACTCTTTTTCTGCTAAATGTTCAGGGCATAAAAGAACTATTCCCTCCTTCCCCTAAGTACTCAGGACATTTAAGAATATTTCTATTCTTGCTAAATAAGGAGAGTAGATGAGCACTTCATAATCTGCTAAATATCCAGAAAATAGAAAAATAACTCTTTTTATCCTAAATGTACAGGGCATAAAAGAACTTTTCCCTCCTTCCCCTAAGTACTCAGGACATTTAAGAATATTTCTCTTCTTGCTAAATAAGGAGAGTAGATGAGCACTTCATAATCTGCTAAATATCCAGAAAATAGAAAAATAACTCTTTTTATCCTAAATGTACAGGGCATAAAAGAACTTTTCCCTCCTTCCCCTAAGTACTCAAGACATTTAAGAATATTTCTCTTCTTGCTAAATAAGGAGAGTAGATGAACACTTCATAATCTGCTAAATATCCAGAAAATAGAAAAATAACTCTTTGTCTGCTAAATGTTCAGGGCATAAAAGAACTTTTCCCCTCCTTCCCCTAAGTACTCAGGACATTTAAGAATATTTCTCGTCTTGCTAAATAAGGAGAGTAGATGAGCACTTCATAATCTGCTAAATATCCAGAAAATAGAAAAATAACTCTTTTTCTCCTAAATGTTCAGGGCATAAAAGAACTTTTCCCTCCTTTCCCTAAGTACTCAGGACATTTAAGAATATTTCTCTTCTTGCTAAATAAGGAGAGTAGATGAGCACTTCATAATCTGCTAAATATCCAGAAAATAGAAAAATAACTCTTTTTCTGCTAAATGTTCAGGGCATAAAAGAACTTTTCCCTACTTCCCCTAAGTACTCAGGACATTTAAGAATATTTCTCTTCTTGCTAAATAAGGAGAGTAGATGAGCACTTCATAATCTGCTAAATATCCAGAAAATAGAAAAATAACTCTTTATCTGCTAAATGTTCAGGGCATAAAAGAACTTTTCCCTCCTTCCCCTAAGTACTCAGGATATTTAAGAATATTTCTCTTCTTGCTAAATAAGGAGAGTAGATCAGCACTTCATAATCTGCTCAATATCCAGAAAATAGAAAAATAACTCTTTTTCTCCTAAATGTACAGGGCATAAAAGAACTTTTCCCTCCTTCCCATAAGTACTCAGGACATTTAAGAATATTTCTCTTCTTGCTAAATAAGGAGAGTAGATGAGCACTTCATAATCTGCTAAATATCTAGAAAATAGAAAAAATAACTCTTTTTCTGCTAAATGTTCAGGGCATAAAAGAACTTTTCCCTCCTTCCCCTAAGTTCTCAGGACATTTAAGAATATTTCTCTTCTTGCTAAATAAGGAGAGTAGATGAGCACTTCATAATCTGCTAAATATCCAGAAAATAGAAAAATAACTCTTTTTCTGCTAAATGTTCAGGGCATAAAACAACTTTTCCCTCCTTCCCCTAAGTACTCAGGACATTTAAGAATATTTCTCTTCTTGCTAAATAAATAGAGCAGATGAGCACTTCATAATCTGCTAAATATCCAGAAAATAGAAAAATAACTCTTTTTCTCCTAAATGTACAGGGCATAAAAGCACTTTTCCCTCCTTCCCCTAAGTACTCAGGACATTTAAGAATATTTCTCTTCTTGCTAAATAAGGAGAGTAGATGAGCACTTCATAATCTGCTAAATATCCAGAAAATAGAAAAATAACTCTTTTTCTGCTAAATGTTCAGGGCATAGAAAACCATTCCTTCCTCCCCTTAAGTACTCAAGACATATAAGAATACTTCTTTTCGTACTAAGTGCGGACTGTAGATGAGCATTTATTAATATGCTAAATATCCAGAAAAAAGAAAAAAAAACTCTTTTTCTGTTAAATGTTCAGGGCATAGAAAGGCGTTCCCCCTTTCCTCTAGGTACTCAGGAGTTAGATAGATAGATAATTTTTATTTCAGATAATGTTTTAAAATATACAAAAACTTCTGAGGTCTCACAAGAGCAGGCTCGTTCGTGAGATCTCAATATAGAAACAATTTTAATGGAAAACATCAGTCGTCACATTGAATAATACACAAAAGAAAAACCATAAGAATACTTATTTTCTTGCTAAATTCGGATTGCAGATGAGCACTTCATAATCTGCAAAGTATCCAGAAAATAGAAGAAAAAAACTCTTTTTCCCCTAAATGTTCAAGACATAGAAAAACATTCCCTCGTTTGCCCCTAAGTACTCAAGACATATAAGAATACTTCTTTTCTTACTAAATGCGGACTGTAGATGAGCATTTCTTAATATGCTAAGTATCCAGAAAATAGAAAAAGAAAAATTCTTTTTCTCCTAAATGTTCAAGACATAGAAAAACATTCCCTCGTTTGCCCCTAAGTACCCAAGACATATAAGAATACTTCTTTTCTTACTAAATGCGGACTGTAGATGAGCATTTCTTAATATGCTAAGTATCCAGAAAATAGAAAAAGAAAAATTATTTTTCTCCTAAATGTTCAAGACATAGAAAAACATTCCCTCCTTTGCCCCTAAATCCTCAAGACATATAAGAATACTTCTTTTCTTACTAAATGCGGACTGAAGATGAGCATTTCTTAATATGCTAAGTATCCAGAAAATAGAAAAAGAAAACTCTTTTTCTGCTAAATGTTCAGAGCATAGAAGGGCATTCCCCCACCCCCTCCCTCTAAGAACTCAGGACTAATAAGAATACTTATTTTCTTGCTAAATACGGATTGCAGATGAGCACTTCATAATCTGCAAATATGCAGAAAATAGAAGAAAAAAACTCTTTTTCTCCTAAATGTTCAAGACATAGAAAAACATTCCCTCGTTTGCCCCTAAGTACTCAAGACATATAAGAATACTTCTTTTCTTACTAAATGCGGACTGTAGATGAGCATTTCTTAATATGCTAAGTATCCAGAAAATAGAAAAAGAAAAACTCTTTTTCTGCTAAATGTTCAGAGCATAGAAGGGATTCCCCCCACCCCCTCCCTCTAAGAACTCAGGACTAATAAGAATACTTATTTTCTTGCTAAATACGGATTGCAGATGAGCACTTCATAATCTGCAAAGTATCCAGAAAATAGAGGGAAAAAAACTCTTTTTCTCCTAAATGTTCAAGACATAGAAAAACATTCCCTCCTTTGTCCCTAAGTACTCAAGACTTGTAAAAGTATTTATTTTCTTGCTGAATACGAACTGTAGATGAGAATTTCTTAATCTTCTAAGTATCCAGAAAATAGAAAAACAACTCTTTTTCTCCTAAATGCTCAGGGCAAATAAACCACCTTTTTTTTAGCTAAGTACTCAGGACATAGAAGGACACTTCTTGCTAAATATAGTCTAGAGAAGAAACAATTTTTTGCTGGGAAAAGTCATCCAGTGTATTCCTTTCCCCAATATTTTGCTAGGAAAAGTCATTCAGTGTATTTCTTTCCCCAATTTTTTTTAAACCTTTGGAGTATTTATGACTATTGTGCGCAGAAAATCATCGCTCATAGATAAACAACAACACAACTGTAAGTCCTCCCCTCACATCAATAATCAGCTTGAAAAGAAGGAAATGGAAAAACATGTTTGAAAAAAAAAGGTGTTTTGGTGAAGAATCACTTTTCAAAATTGCAACTGAAAGTAAACATCCTCTCCTTTTACGAAACAGAATTTGACGATGACTTGAGTTTCGCGATGATTACCTTCATCTTTAAAGATCATCGAGAGACCAGAGTTTTAGACTTGCTCTTTGTCTAGCTACTCAAAGGAAGATGATATCGCCTCACTGACAGATGTTAATTAGGATTCTCTTTGATAACGATGAAATGGAAGATTCGTCCCATTGCAGAGGGATATCCAAGTCATTGAAAACGTATTCTTGATGTCTAAGAGAAATCTCTCATTCCTTCGAATGAAAGTATGCAAACCAACTGTCATTAACGGACTGTGGAAATTAACGAATATCAAAGAGATTTATTTACTATCTAAGACGATCGATAAATTACTGTGAGATGTGATGGCGAATTTTACCTGATCCCAGGAGATCTGGCGACTGCTGTCAACATCTCCTTCTCATTCATTGGCTGCCAGTGAACGACCGAATGCGACCAATGGATTGATGTTCACTGAGATTGTGAAATTTGTATACAGTCGTGTTCGATCTGGATTAGGATACGTTTTGAAAGGGAAAATCACGTTCAAAGCTGAATAACTTTTAAACTAAGCATTTTAGGGAAAACATTCACTGAAGGTAAATTGAAAACCGTATTAAGATCTCTCTAAATCTCGAGTTTCAGTGATATTTGTTTAATGTGTAAAGAGATATTGAAATTAGAAAGTGATGTTGTGTTTTATGTATGCTAAATGCTTTGAATTTCACTACTGATTACAATGGTGTACAAAATTTATAATTCTGTGTTAAGTCAATGGGAAACTATATTCAGAACTTCTAAAATGAGATTTTTTGAGGTGAAATGTGTCTGAAGTTGAACTTAAAATCTCAATTCTGCCGATTGTGTTGGGTTCAGTTGTTTTACCTCTGAGCGGGACTTTTTTGCACACCATGGGCTAAATGGCCACGTCACAAGGACCCTGAAGGCTCAGAGAAGGTTTAGGGTGGTGACCCACAGGAACAGCTGTTGCGAGACAGATGGTAGCCTCCCGTCAAGGCCATTCAGTGTGTTCTTTAACGTTGGGTTGTTTTACCTCTGAGCGGCACTTTTTTTGCACACCATGGGTTAAATGGCCACGTCACAAGGACCCTGAAGGCTCAGAGAAGGTTGGGGGTGGGGACCCACAGGAACAGCTGTTGGGAGACAGATGGTAGCCTGCCGTCAAGGCCATTCAATGTGTTCGTTAACGTTGGGTTGTTTTACCTCTGAGCGGCACTTTTTTGCACACCATGGGCTAAATGGCCACGTCACAAGGACCCTGAAGGTTCAGAGAATGTTGGGGGTGCGGACCCACAGGAATAGCCGTTTGGAGACAGATGGTAGCCTTCCGTCAAGGTCATTCAGCGTGTTCTTTAACGTTGGGTTGTTTTACCTCTGAGCGGCACTTTTTTGCACACCATGGGCTAAATGGCCACGTCACAAGGACCCTGAAGGCTCAGAGAAGGTTGGGGGTGGTGACCCAGAGGAACAGCTGTTGGGAGACAGATGGTAGCCTCCCGTCAAGGCCATTCAGTGTGTTCTTTAACGTTGGATTGTTTTACCTCTGAGTGGTACTTATTTGCACACCATGGGCTAAATGGCCAGGTCACAAGGACCCCGAAGGCTCAGAGAATGTTGGGGGAGGGGACCCACTGGAACATGGTAGCCTCCCGTCAAGGCCATTCAGTGTGTTCTTTAACGTTGGGTTGTTTTACCTCTGAGTGGTACTTATTTGCACACCATGGGCTAAATGGCCAGGTCACAAGGACCCTGAAGGCTCAGAGAAGGTTGGGGGAGGGGACCCACTGGAACAGCTGTTGGGAGACAGACGGTAGCCTCCTGTCAATATCATCCAGTATGTTGTTTAACGTGCACAGGGTATGGCTGTCCCGCACACGGGGCCACGGCTTAACGTCCCATCCGACGGACGGCGGCCTTTCCAAGCCCATCGGTGTCCCCTACTGACCGTGGGCAGGGCGGGGAATTTTGCGGAGATAAATCTCAACGCTGACCCAGCTGGGACTCGAACCTGGGAACTGCAGATTACGAGCCTGGCGCGCTACCGACTGAGCCACCCCCGTTTCCAATTCTGCCGAAAGCTTCATTTTCAACAATGGTAGCTAGGCATTTGAAAAAAATCGAATGATGGGAAATTTGATACAAAAATCGCAGTTATGAAAATTTATCTGAAATTTTAATCAACTTAAATATTAGGTATTATTTTAAGCTGTTGAAGAAAATGAATGAATATTTCGGAAGTTTAAGTGATTCTTTTGCTATTTCCCAATTTTTCAGAAGTTATTAAATTGTAGTTTATGTAATTTGGCCAAACAGTGTAGTACGTGCATTATTTATGCACATTATTTTGCAAATGTTCTCCTGGATATAAAAAAAAAGTAATTGCTGTAGTTGGATGACTGGTTTAGCTGGAAAAATATAACAAGTAGTCCATGAAAATGGCTGTTTTATTTGGGACAATGTGACACTGTTTGTGTGGATGGTTTGGCTCTCTGGGACAAAGTTGCACTGTCGGTGTGGTATTGTTGGGTTGTCTGGGACACTGTGGCACTGTCAGTGTGGTATGGTTGGATTACCTGGGACAATGTGACACTGTCGGTGTGGACAGTTGGATTATCTGGGACAAAGTGGCACTGTTGGTGTGGTATGGTTGGACTACCTGGGATAATGTGGCACTGTCGGTGTGGATGGATGGCTGATTTTTCTGGGACAAAGTGGCACTGTCGGTGTGGATGGTTGGATTATCTGGGACAAAGTGGCACTCTTGGTGTGGTATGGTTGGACTACCTGGGATAATGTGGCACTGTCGGTGGGGACGGTCGGGTTATCTGGGACATATTGTACCTTCGGAGTGGTATGTTGGGCTACTTTGGAAAATGTGGCAATGTTGATGTGGTATGGTTGGGTTGTCTGAGACAATGTGGCAGTGTGAGTGTGGATGGATGGTTTATCTAAGACAAAGTATCACTGTCGGTGCGGATGGTTGGATTATCTGGGACAAAGTGGCACTGTGGTGTGGATAATTGGATTTTCTGTGACAATGTGGCACTTGTGGTGTGGTAGAGTTGGACTACCTGGGATAATGTGGCGATGTCGATGTTGATGGTCGGAATATCTGGGACAATGTTGACTATCGGTGTGATAAGTTGGGCTACTTTGGACAATGTGGCACTTTAGGTTTGGATGGTTGGGTTGTTTGGGAGAATGTGGCACTTTCGGTGTGAATGGCAGGTTTATCTGTGACAAAGTGGCACTGTCGGTGTGGATGGTTAGATTATCTGGGATAAAGTGGCACTGTTGGTGTGGCATGGTTGAACTACCTGGGATAATGTGGCACTGTCAGTGTGGATGGCTGATTTTTCTGGGACAAAGTGGCACTGTCGGTGTGGAGAGTTGGATTATCTGGGACAAAGTGGCAGTGTTGGTGTGGTATGGTTGGACTACCTGGGATAATGTGGCACTGTCGGTGTGGATGGCTGATTTTTCTGGGACAAAGTGGCACTGTCGGTGTAGATGGTTGGATTATCTGGGACAAAGCGGCACTGTTGGTGTGGTATGGTTGGACTATCTGGGATAATGTGGCACTGTCGGTGTGGATGGCTGATTTTTCTGGGACAAAGTGGCACTGTCGGTGTAGATGGTTGAATTATGTGGGACAAAGTGACACTGTTGGTGTGGTATGGTTGGACTATCTGGGATAATGTGGCACTGTCGGTGTGGATGACTGATTTTTCTGGGACAAATTGGCACTGTCGGTGTAGTTGGTTGAGTTATCTGAGACAAAGTGACACTGTTGGTGTGGTATGGTTGGATTACCTGGGATAATGTGGCACTGTCGATGTGGATGGCTGATTTTTCTGGGACAAAGTGGCACTGTCGGTGTAGATGGTTGGATTATCTGGGACAAAGTGGCACTGTTGGTGTGGTATGGTTGGACTACCTGGGATAATGTGGCACTGTCGGTGTGGATAGCTGATTTTTCTGGGACAAAGTGGCACTGTCGGTGTAGATGGTTGGATTATGTGGGACAAAGTGACACTCTTGGTGTGGTATGGTTGGACTACCTGGGATAATATGGCACTGTCGGTGTGGATGGCTGATTTTTCTGGGACAAAGTGGCACTGTCGGTGTAGATGGTTGAATTATCTGGGACAAAGTGGCACTGTTGGTGTGGTATGGTTGAACTACCTGGGATAATGTGGCACTGTCGCCAATGTAATGGGACTGTCGGTGTGGTATGGTTGGACTACCTGGGATAATGTGGGACTGTCGGTGTGGATGGTTGAATTACCTGGGACAAAGTGGCACTGTTGGTGTGGTCTGGTTGAACTACCTGGGATAATGTGGCACTGTCGGTGTGGATAGCTGATTTTTCTGGGACAAAGTGGCACTGTCGGTGTAGATGGTTGGATTATCTGGGACAAAGGGCACTGTTGGTGTGGTATGGTTGAACTACCTGGGATAATGTGGCACTGTCGGTGTGGATAGCTGATTTTTCTGGGACAAAGTGGCACTCTCGGTGTAGATGGTTGGATTATGTGGGACAAAGTGACACTGTTGGTGTGGTATGGTTGGACTACCTGGGATAATGTGGCACTTTCGTTGTGGATAGCTGATTTTTCTGGGACAAAGTGGCATGTCGGTGTAGATGGTTGGATTATGTGGGACAAAGTGACACTGTTGGTGTGGTATGGTTGGACTACCTGGGATAATGTGACACTGTCGATGTGGATGGCTGATTTTTCTGGGACAAAGTGGCACTGTCGGTGTAGATGGTTGGATTATCTGGGACAAAGTGGCACTGTTGGTGTGGTATGGTTGGACTACCTGGGATAATGTGGGACTGTCGGTGTGGTATGGTTGGACTACCTGGGATAATGTGGGACTGTCGGTGTGGATGGCTGATTTTTCTGGGACAAAGTGGCACTGTCGGTGTAGATGGTTGAATTATCTGGGACAAAGCGGCACTGTTGGTGTGGTATGGTTGGACTACCTGGGATAATGTGGCATTGTCGGTGTGGATAGCTGATTTTTCTGGGACAAAGTGGCACTGTCGGTGTAGATGGTTGGATTATCTTGGACAAAGTGGCACTGTTGGTGTGGTATGGTTGGACTACCTGGAATAATGTGGCACTGTCGGTTTGGATGGCTGATTTTTCTGGGACAAAGTTGCACTGTCGGTGTAGATGGTCGGATTATCTGGGACAAAGTGGCACTGTTGGTGTGGTATGGTTGGACTACCTGCGATAATGTGGCACTGTCGGTGTGGATGGCTGATTTTTCTGGGACAAAGTGGCACTGTCGGTGTAGACGGTTGAATTATCTGGGTCAAAGAGACACTGTTGGTGTGGTAGGGTTGGACTACCTGGGATAATGTGGGACTGTCGGTGTGGATGGCTGATTTTTCTGGGACAAAGTGGCACTGTCGGTGTAGATGGTTGAATTATCTGGGACAAAGCGGCACTGTTGGTGTGGTATGGTTGGACTACCTGGGATAATGTGGCATTGTCGGTGTGGATAGCTGATTTTTCTGGGACAAAGTGGCACTGTCGGTGTAGATGGTTGGATTATCTTGGACAAAGTGGCACTGTTGGTGTGGTATGGTTGGACTACCTGGAATAATGTGGCACTGTCGGTTTGGATGGCTGATTTTTCTGGGACAAAGTTGCACTGTCGGTGTAGATGGTCGGATTATCTGGGACAAAGTGGCACTGTTGGTGTGGTATGGTTGGACTACCTGCGATAATGTGGCACTGTCGGTGTGGATGGCTGATTTTTCTGGGACAAAGTGGCACTGTCGGTGTAGACGGTTGAATTATCTGGGTCAAAGAGACACTGTTGGTGTGGTAGGGTTGGACTACCTGGGATAATGTGGAACTGTCGGTGTGGATGGCTGATTTTTCTGGGAGAAAGTGGCACTGTCGGTGTAGATGGTTGGATTATAAAATGTTTGAAATAAAAAAAAAGGTGTTTTGGTGAAGAATCACTTTTCAAAATTGCAACTGAAAGTAAACATCCTCTCCTTTTACGAAACGGAATTTGACGATGACTCGAGTTTCGCGATGATTACCTTCATCTTTAAAGATCATCGAGACACCAGAGTTTTAGACTTGCTCTTTGTCTAGCTACTCAAAGGAAGATGATATCGCCTCACTGACAGATGTTAATTAGGATTCTCTTTGATAACGATGAAATGGAAGATTCGTCCCATTGCAGAGGGATATCCAAGTCATTGAAAACGTATTCTTGATGTCTAAGAGAAATCTCTCATTCCTTCGAATGAAAGTATGCAAACCAACTGTCATTAACGGACTGTGGAAATTAACGAATATCAAAGAGATTTATTTACTATCTAAGACGATCGATAAATTACTGTGAGATGTGATGGCGAATTTTACCTGATCCCAGGAGATCTGGCGACTGCTGTCAACATCTCCTTCTCATTCATTGGCTGCCAGTGAACGACCGAATGCGACCAATGGATTGATGTTCACTGAGATTGTGAAATTTGTATACAGTCGTGTTCGATCTGGATTAGGATACGTTTTGAAAGGGAAAATCACGTTCAAAGCTGAATAACTTTTAAACTAAGCATTTTAGGGAAAACATTCACTGAAGGTAAATTGAAAACCGTATTAAGATCTCTCTAAATCTCGAGTTTCAGTGATATTTGTTTAATGTGTAAAGAGATATTGAAATTAGAAAGTGATGTTGTGTTTTATGTATGCTAAATGCTTTGAATTTCACTACTGATTACAATGGTGTACAAAATTTATAATTCTGTGTTAAGTCAATGGGAAACTATATTCAGAACTTCTAAAATGAGATTTTTTGAGGTGAAATGTGTCTGAAGTTGAATTTAAAATCTCAATTCTGCCGATTGTGTTGGGTTCAGTTGTTTTACCTCTGAGCGGGACTTTTTTGCACACCATGGGCTAAATGGCCACGTCACAAGGACCCTGAAGGCTCAGAGAAGGTTTAGGGTGGTGACCCACAGGAACAGCTGTTGGGAGACAGATGGTAGCCTCCAGTCAAGGCCATCCAGCGTGTTCTTTAACGTTGGGTTGTTTTACCTCTGAGCGGCACTTTTTTTTCACACCATGGGCTAAATGGCAACGTCACAAGGACCCTGAAGGCTCAGAGAAGGTTTAGGGTGGTGACCCACAGGAACAGCTGTTGGGAGACAGATGGTAGCCTCCCATCAAGGCCATTCAGTGTGTTCTTTAACGTTGGGTTGTTTTACCTCTGAGCGGCACTTTTTTGCACACCATGGGCTAAATGGCCACGTCACAAGGACCCTGAAGGTTCAGAGAATGTTGGGGGTGCGGACCCACAGGAATAGCCGTTTGGAGACAGATGGTAGCCTCCCGTCAAGGTCATTCAGCGTATTCTTTAACGTTGGGTTGTTTTACCTCTGAGCGGCACTTTTTTGCACACCATGGGCTAAATGGCCACGTCACAAGGACCCTGAAGGCTCAGAGAAGGTTGAGGGTGGTGACCCAGAGGAACAGCTGTTGGGAGATAGATGGTAGCCTCCCGTCAAGGCCATTCAGTGTGTTCTTTAACGTTGGATTGTTTTACCTCTGAGTGGTACTTATTTGCACACAATGGGCTAAATGGCCAGGTCACAAGGACCCCGAAGGCTCAGAGAATGTTGGGGGAGGGGACCCACTGGAACATGGTAGCCTCCCGTCAAGGCCATTCAGTGTGTTCTTTAACGTTGGGTTGTTTTACCTCTGAGTGGTACTTATTTACACAACATGGGCTAAATGGCCAGGTCACAAGGACCCCGAAGGCTCAGAGAAGGTTGGGGGAGGGGACCCACTGGAACAGCTGTTGGGAGACAGACGGTAGCCTCCTGTCAATATCATCCAGTATGTTGTTTAACGTGCACAGGGTATGGCTCTCCCGCACACGGGGCCACGGCTTAACGTCCCATCCGACGGACGGCGGCCTTTCCAAGCCCATCGGTGTTCCCTACTGACCGTGGGCAAGACGGGGAATTTTGTGGAGATAAATCTGAACGCTGACCCAGCTGGGACTCGAACCTGGGAACTGCAGATTACGAGCCTGGCGCGCTACCGACTGAGCCACCCCCGTTTCCAATTCTGCCGAAAACTTCATTTTCAGCAATGGTAGCTAGGCATTTGAAAAAAAATCGAATGATGGGAAATTTGATACAACAATCGCAGTTATGAAAATTTATCTGAAATTTTAATCAACTTAAATATTAGGTATTATTTTAAGCTGTTGAAGAAAATGAATGAATATTTCGGAAGTTTAAGTGATTCTTTTGCTATTTCCCAATTTTTCAGAAGTTATTAAATTGTAGTTTATGTAATTTGGCCAAACAGTGTAGTACGTGCATTATTTATGCACATTATTTTGCAAATGTTCTCCTGGCTATAAAAAAAAAGTAATTGCTGTAGTTGGATGACTGGTTTAGCTGGAAAAATATAACAAGTAGTCCATGAAAATGGCTGTTTTATTTGGGACAATGTGACACTGTTTGTGTGGATGGTTTGGCTCTCTGGGACAAAGTGGCACTGTCGGTGTGGTATTGTTGGGTTGTCTGGGACACTGTGGCACTGTCAGTGTGGTATGGTTGGATTATCTGGGACAAAGTGGCACTGTCGGTGTGGACGGTTGGATTACTGGGACAAAGTGGCACTGTTGGTGTGGTATGGTTGGACTACCTGGGATAATGTGGCACTGTCGGTGTGGATGGCTGATTTTTCTGGGACAAAGTGGCACTGTCGGTGTGGATGGTTGGATTATCTGGGACAAAGGGCACTGTTGGTGTGGTATGGTTGGACTACCTGGGATAATGTGGCACTGTCGGTGTGGATGGCTGATTTTTCTGGGACAAAGTGGCACTGTCGGTGTGGATGGTTGGATTATCTGGGACAAAGTGGCACTGTTGGTGTGGTATGGTTGGACTACCTGGGATAATGTGGTACTGTCGGTGTGGATGGCTGATTTTTCTGGGACAAAGTGGCACTGTCGGTGTGGATGGTTGGATTATCTGGGACAAAGGGCACTGTTGGTGTGGTATGGTTGGACTACCTGGGATAATGTGGCACTGTCGGTGTGGATGGCTGATTTTTCTGGGACAAAGTGGCACTGTCGGTGTGGATAGTTGGATTATCTGGGACAAAGTGGCACTGTTGGTGTGGTATGGTTGGACTACCTGGGATAATGTGGTACTGTCGGTGTGGATGGCTGATTTTTCTGGGACAAAGTGGCACTGTCGGTGTGGATGGTTGGATTATCTGGGACAAAGTGGCACTTTTGGTGTGGTATGGTTGGACTACCTGGGATAATGTGGCACTGTCGGTGTGGATGGTTGATTTTTCTGGGACAAAGTGGCACTGTCGGTGTGGATGGTTGAATTATCTGGGACAAAGGGCACTGTTGGTGTGGTATGGTTGGATTACCTGGGATAATGTGGCACTGTCGGTGTGGATGGCTGATTTTTCTGGGACAAAGTGGCACTGTCGGTGTGGATGGTTGGATTATCTGGGACAAAGGGCACTGTTGGTGTGGTATGGTTGGATTACCTGGGATAATGTGGCACTGTCGGTGTGGATAGCTGATTTTTCTGGGACAAAGTGGCACTGTCGGTGTGGATGGTTGGATTATCTGGGACAAAGTGGCACTGTTGGTGTGGTATGGTTGGACTACCTGGGATAATGTGGCACTGTCGGTGTGGATGGCTGATTTTTCTGGGACAAAGTGGCACTGTCGGTGTGGATGGTTGGATTATCTGGGACAAAGTGGCACTTTTGGTGTGGTATGGTTGGACTACCTGGGATAATGTGGCACTGTCGGTGAGGATGGTCGGGTTATCTGGGACAATGTTGTATTTTCGGAGTGGTATGTTGGGCTACTTTGGAAAATGTGGCACTGTTGGTGTGGTATGGTTGTGTTGTCTGAGACAATGTGGCAGTGTGAGTGTGGATGGATGGTTTATCTGGGACAAAGTATCACTGTCGGTGGTGATGGTTGGATTGTCTGGGACAAAGTGGCACTGTGGTGTGGATAATTGGATTTTCTGTGACAATGTGGCACTTGTGGTGTGGTAGGGTTGGACTACCTGGGATAATGTGGCGCTGTCGATGTTCATGGTCGGGATATCTGGGACAATGTTGTACTGTCGATGTGATAAGTTGGGCTACTTTGGACAATGTGGCACTTTAGGTTTGGATGGTTGGGTTGTTTGGGAGAATGTGGCACTTTCGGTGTGAATGGCTGGTTTATCTGGGACAAAGTGGCACTGTCGGTGTAGATGGTTGGATTATCTGGGACAAAGTGGAATTTTGGTGTGGTATGGTTGGACTACCTGGGATAATGTGGCACTGTCGGTGTGGATGGCTGATTTTTCTGGGACAAAGTGGCACTGTCGGTGTAGATGGTTGAATTATCTGGGACAAAGTGGCACTGTTGGTGTGGTATGGTTGAACTACCTGGGATAATGTGGCACTGTCAGTGTGGATGGCTGATTTTTCTGGGACAAAGTGGCACTGTCGGTGTAGATGGTTGGATTATCTGAGACAAAATGGCACTGTTGGTGTGGTATGGTTGGACTACTTGAGATAATGTGTCACTGTCGGTGTGAATGGTCGGTATATCTGGGACAATGTTGTACTAACGGAATGGTATGTTGGCTACTTTGGAAAATGTGGCATTTTGGTGTGCATGGCTTGTTTGTCTGGGACAAAGTGGCATTGTCGGTGCGGATATTCGGGTTATCTGGGAAAATGTGGCACTGTTGGTGTGGTATGGTTAGGTTTTCTTGTACAATGTGCAGTGTCAGTGTGCATGTATGAGTTATTTGTGACAATGTGACATCAATGGGTGCTCTTGCACACAATGGGCTAAATGGCCAGGTCATACGAGCCCCAAGGGTTTAGGAAACTTTTAGGGGAAACTACTAATTGGACAGCTGTTAGGAGAGAGATGGTAACCTCCCGTTAAAGCGTATTCTTTAATATGGATAATCTGTCTTGCACACAGGGACCATGGCTTAACATCCAATCCGATGGGCGTCCATCTTTACCCGCCCATCGATATCTTCTTTCTTACCGAAGGCGGGGTGGGAGTCTAACAAAGATAAATGTCAGCTCTGCCACAAGAGGGAATCGAACCTTGGACCTGCAGATTACGAGCATGGTGGCCTTTTGAAACTAACGTGGTGCGTATGATAAACTGACGTATGGTCGGTAACTATGCGGTTCCCAGGTTCAAGTCCCTGTTGGGTCAGTTGTTTAAATTTATCTCCGGAAAACTCTCCGTCCTTCCCATGGTCAGTAGGGGACACCGATGGGCTTGAAAAGGCCGCCGTCCGTCGGATGGACGTTAAGCCGTGGCCCCGTGTCCGGGAGAGCCATATCCTGTGCACGTTAGAGAACACGCTAGATGGCCTTGACGGGAGACTACCATCTGTCTCCCAACAGCTGTTCCAGTGGGTCCCCTCCCCCAACCTCCTCTGAGCCTTCGGGGTCCATGTGACCTGGTCATTTAGCCCATGGTGTGCAAAAAAGTGCCGCTCAGAGGTAAAACAACCCAACATTAAAGAACACGCTGGATGGTCTTGACGGGAGGCTACCATCTGTCTCCCAACAGCTGTTCCAGTGGGTCCCCTCCCCCAACCTTCTCTGAGTCTTCGGGGTCCATGTGACCTGGCCATTTAGCCCATGGTGTGGAAAAAAGTGCCGCTCAGAGGTAAAACAACCCAACGTTAAAGAACACGCTGGATGGCCTTGACGGGAGGCTACCATCTGTCTCCCAACAGCTGTTCCAGTGGGTATCTTCCCCCCAACATTCTTTGAGCCTTCGGGGTCCTTGTGACTTGGCCATTTAACCCATGGTGTACAAAAAAGTGCCGCTCAGAGATAAAACAACCCAACACAGCGTTGAGATTTATCTCCATAAAACTTCCCTCTCTGCGCATGGTAAGTAGGAGACACCGATGGGATTGAAAGGACCGCCGTCCGTCGGATGGGACGTTAATCCGTGGTCCGTTTGCGGGAGAGCTGTAACCTGTGCAGGTTAAAGAAACGCTGGATGGCCTTGACGAGAAGCTACCATCTGTCTTCTAACACTGTCCAACGGGTCCCCTCCCCCAACCTTCTCTGAGCATTAGGGGTCCTTGTGACTTGGTCATTTATCTCATTTGTGAGGAAAAAAAAGTAGCAGAATTATAGGTGAAAAAACCCAACCCAACTGATCAAAATTTTCATCATTATAAAAGTGGTTAAAAATCCCCCAAATCATTACAAAAATAAAACAGTTTCTTTTTGAATTTAATGCCATAAGCAAAAGAAAAAATTTCCCATCTGGACATTTTCTAAAAAAAAAGAATCTAGCTCTAACTTGAAGTAAACAAAGTAAAACTCGTAATCGGTAATTCCCAGGTTCGAGTCCCAGCTGGGTCAGCGTTGAGATTTATCTCCGCAAAATTCCCCCGCCCTGCCCACGGTCAGTAGGGGACACCGATGGGCTTGGAAAGGCCGCCGTCCGTCGGATGGGACGTTAAGCCGTGGCCCCGTGTGCGGGAGAGCCATACCCTGTGCAAGTTAAAGAACACACTGGATGGCCTTGACGGGAGGCTACCATCTGTCTCCCAACAGCTGTTCCAGTGGGTCCCCTCCCCCAACCTTCTCTGAGCCTTCGGGGTCTATGTGACCTGGCCATTTAGCCCATTGTGTGCAAAAAAGTGCCGCTCAGAGGTAAAACAACCCAACCCTGTCACTGGGTTTCTGGCAAAAAACAAACTGGTTACTTTAGATTAATTTATATTCAACGAGTGGCAACGTTGAGTTCAGCTAGCGCCCACTGCCACCTGGCGTGAAAGAGTCACCTGAGAGCACGTGCTCAGGTGACGGTCTTGAATGAGCGCGCGCAAACCGTAACCATCCAGAAGATAATGTTTCCTGAATCACGAGATCTCGCCTTAAGCGAAAAGAGGTAAGAGATTTTATTCATTAAAAAATTACAAATTTTGCTCCTAAATTCGTTTAGTAAGGTAGATCATATTATTTACGTTTTATGAAAAAGATGAGATGAATCTTTATATCTCATTTTGCTTATTTTTATCCTTCAGTGTCGAAACTGAAGGGGCGGCGGTGGCTCAGTCGGTAGCGCGCCAGGCTTGATAATCTGTAGTTTCCAGGTTCGAGTCTCAGCTGGGTCAGCGTTGAGATTTATCTCGGCAAAAATTCCCAGCCCTGCCCACGGTCAGTAGGGGACACCGATGGGCTTGGAAAGGCCGACGTCCGTCGTATGGGACGTTAAGGCGTGGCCCCGTATGCGAGAAAGCCATAACCTGTGCATGTTAAAGAACACGCTGGATGGCCTTGACAGGAAGCTACCATCTGTCTCCCAACAGCTGTTTCAGTGGATCTCCCTTACAAACCTTCTCTCAGTCTTCGGGGTCCTTGTGAACTGGCCATTTACCTATGGTGTGCAAAAAAGTGCCTTCAGAGATAAACCAACCCAACGTTAAAGAACACGCTGGATGACCTTGACGGGAGGCTACCATCTGTCTCCCAGCCCCAGTTCCAGTGGGTCCCCTCCCCCAACTTTCTCTGAGCCTTCGGGGTCCATGTGACCTGGCCATTTAGCCCATGGTGTGCCAAAAAGTGCCGCTCAGAGGTAAAACAACTTAATGGTAAAGAACACGCTGGATGGCCTTGACGGGAGGCTATCATCTATCTCCCAACAGCGGTTCCAGTGGGTCCCCTCCCCCAACCTTCTCTGAGCCTTCGGGGTCCTTGTGACCTGACCATTTAGCCCATCGTGTGCAAAAAGTGCCGCTCAGAAGTAAACCAACCCAACGTTAAAGAACACGCTAGATGACCTTGACGGGAGGCTACCATCTGTCTCCCAGCCCCAGTTCCAGTGGGTCCCCTCCCCCAACTTTCTCTGAGCCTTCGGGGTCCATGTGACCTGGCCATTTAGCCCATGGTGTGCCAAAAAGTGCCGCTCAGAAGTAAAACATCTTAATGGTAAAGAACACGCTGGATGGCCTTGACGGGAGGCTATCATCTGTCTCCCAACAGCGGTTCCAATGGGTCCCCTCCCCCAACCTTCTCTGAGCCTTCGGGGGTCCATGTGACCTGGCCATTTAGACCATGGTGTGCAAATAAAGTGCCGCTCAGAGGTAAAATAACCCAACCCACTAAACTAATAAGTTATATTAGTGGAAAAAAGGCAGAGTCTGTTAGTTTAGTGGTCTTACACCACTGGCTTATATCTGGAAAGATGTATGCCTAAATGATTTAATCATTCTTTACTAGGGTGCATAGAATTATTTTTTTAACAATCGAAGATTGATTAGAGACTAGTTTCTTTACATTTGGGAGGTTAGTTGAGCGATTTATTATCAAATTTTTAGTCATAGATTTAAAGGTAGCTTTGTAAACCAAAATATATGTGTGTGTGTGCTTGCAGTAAATTGTAGTTTCTAAAGTTTAGGTGCACTTTTCCTGCTAGTTTTTGAATATGTATTCCATCGGAAGGTTGTATCCATGTCCAAATATTATTCAAATTTAATGAGAGTTCAGAAAAAAAATACAGCTCAATATTCCTATAAATTCAGTCTAATCACTAAGAAAAAGTATTGGAATTAAATCATAACTAACTGAAATTGTTACAGCTAAAGTTATTAAAGTATATCATTGATTTTTAGTTCACATTTGCCAATAAAATTGTTCTGAATAATTTTTGTGTGTTTTTTTCTCTTTTTAATAAAACACACTAATTTTCCATAACAATTTATATGTCACGATTGATTATTAATGGTACAAACAACTGGATCTACGTGCAACCGATTATGACGCTCCTGGTAATTTATATATCGTTCTACATGTTCAGAGAACGTTAAACGACGATTACATTTTGAGTCATCAATTTAGCACAATTACAAATCAAAATCTACTTTAGTTTCAACGTCTTCCTTATTTGAAGGTTTGCCATAGAAATATTACACTAATGTACATATATACAATATAATCTTACTATGTCAATCAGTTTATGAGTCCCAGCTGGGTCAGCGTTGAGATTTATCTCCGCAAAATTCCCCGTCCTGCCCACGGTCAGTAGGGGACACCGATGGGCTTGGAAAGGCCGCTGTCCGTCGGATGGGACGTTAAGCCTTGGCCCCGTGTGCGGGAGAGCCATACCCTGTGCACGTTAAAGAATACGCTGGATGGCCTTGACGGGAGGCTACCATCTGTCTCCCAACAGCTGTTCCAGTGGATCCCCTCCCCCAACCTTCTCTGTGTCTTCGGGGTCCATGTGTCCTGGCCATTTAGCCCATGGTGTGCAAAAAAGTGCCGCTCAGAGGTAAAACAACAACAACAACAACAACAGTTTTTGAGCACATTATCAAAAAAAATGTCCACTGAACTTATAAAAAAAAGTAAATGCTCGATTTGCGACAGTAGTACTACGTACGCAGGAAGAACTGTAGATCCACCGGATGTGACGTCACTTTAAGACTGCAAAGGTCTTGAGTCTCGAAGGTTACGGTCTGGCGCGCTACCGACTGAGCCACCCCCGCCCCGAACAAAAATTGGATTTTTTAACATTCCTTCGAAAAAAAAAGACCTCAACACATTTCATTAGCTCATATAGCAATTGCAAATGAATTTCGCATTAATTACTCCGCAAAATTCCCCGCCCTGCCCACGGTCAGTAGAAGACACCGATGGGCTTGAAAAGGCCGCCGTCCGTCGGATGGGGCGTTAAGCCGTGGCCCCGTGTATGGGAGAGCCATACCCTGTGCACGTTAAAGAACACGCTGGATGGCCTTGACGGGAGGCTATCATCTGTCTCCCAACAACTGTTCCAGTGGGTCCCCTCTCACAACCTTCTCTGAGCGTTCGGGGTCCTTGTGGCCTGACCATTTAGCCCATGGTGTGCAAAAAAGTGCCGCTCAGAGGTAAAACAACCCAACCTTAAAGAACACGCTGGATGTTCTTGACGGGAGGCTACCATCTGTCTCCCAACAGCTGTTCCAGTGGGTTCCCTCCCCCAACCTTCTCTGAGCCTTCGGGGTCCATGTGACCTGGTCATTTAGCCCATGGTGTGCAAAAAAGTGCCGCTCAGAGGTAAAACAACCCAACATTAAAGAACACGCTGGATGGTCTTGACGGGAGGCTACCATCTGTCTCCCAACAGCTGTTCCAGTGGGTCCCCTCCCCCAACCTTCTCTGAGTCTTCGGGGTTCATGTGACCTGGCCATTTAGCCCATGGTGTGCAAAAAAGTGCCGCTCAGAGGTAAAACAACCCAACATTAAAACACGCTGGATGGTCTTGACGGGAGGCTACCATCTGTCTCCCAACAGCTGTTCCAGTGGGTCCCGTCCCCCAACCTTCTCTGAGCCTTCGGGGTCCATGTGACCTGGCCATTTAGCCCATGGTGTGCAAAAAAGTACCGCTCAGAGGTAAAACAACCTAACATTAAAGAACACGCTGGATGGTCTTGACGGGAGGATACCATCTGTCTCCCAACAGCTGTTCCAGTGGGTCCCCTCCCCCAACCTTCTCTGAGCCTTCGGGGTCGATGTGACCTGGCCATTTAGCTCATGGTGTGCAAAAAAGTGCCGCTCAGAGGTAAAACAACCCAACATTAAAGAACACGCTGGATGGCCTTGACAGGAGGCTACTATCTGTCTCCCAACTGATGTTCCAGTGGGTCCCCTCCCCCAACCTTCTCTGAGCCTTCGGGGTCCATGTGACCTGGCCATTTAGCCCATGGTGTGCAAAAAAGTGCCGCTCAGAGGTAAAACAACCCAACATTAAAGAACACTCTGGATGGCCTTGACGGGAGGCTACCATCTGTCTCCCAACTGATGTTCCAGTGGGTCCCCTCCCCCAACCTTCTCTGAGCCTTCGGGGTCCATGTGGCCTGGCCATTTAGCCCATGGTGTGCAAAAAAGTGCCACTCAGAGGTAAAACAACCCAACAACTCGCATTAATTATTTTCTACTTGTTGGCAACAGCTCTGATACTGAAAAAACCGGCTGCATTCACGTAATCCCTTTAAGTCACGTTTCCTCTCCTTGCCTCCCCCCCCACCCTAAGAAACTGAATCATTTTTCAGAACAGCTTTAAAAAGTCACAAGTGATTCAGCTGCCAAGATTTCTTTGTCACATTTCGTTGTTCCACGAGGCGTTGGAGCGCTAATCCAGGGACAAAAATATGATCTACGTTGGACACTCCGAGGAAAATTAGGAGATTAGGTTTTCCTCGTTTATATGAGACGCATTATAACGGAATTGCAACACTGGTGTTGGAAGTATTTTTCACTCTCTAAGAAGAAAAGGTGTTCATTTATTCACTCTTCTGCCTTGAAACGGGGCGGGGGTGGCTCAGTCGGTAGTGCGCCAGGCTCGTAGTCTGTAGTTCCCAGGTTCGAGTCCCAGCTGGGTCAGCGTTGAGATTTATCTCCGCAAAATTGCCCCGCCCTGCCCACGGTCAGTAGGGGACACCGATGGGCTTGGAAAGGCCGCCGTCCGTCGGATGGGACGTTAAGCCGTGACCCCGTGTGCGGGAGAGCCATACCCTGTGCACGTTAAAGAACAGGCTGGATGGCATTGACGGGAGACTACCATCTGTTTCCCAACTGATGTTCCAGTGGGTCCCCTCCCCCAACCTTCTCTGAGCCTTCGGGGTCCTTGTGACCTGGCCATTTAGCCCATGGTGTGCAAAAAAGTGCCACTCAGAGGTAAAATAACCCAACCCTGCCTTGAAACTTTGGACTTTAGGCAGACTTTGAAAAACACGGTTTGGTTCGACTTCTGCTTTTTGTAATTTGTTAAATGGCGTAGGAAAATCCGAGTTTGCAGATGTTTCACTGACTTTTCTAGGGTGGGGGTGGCTCAGTCGGTAGCGCGCCAGGCTCGTAATCTGCAGTTTCCAGATTCGAGTCCCAGCTGGGTCAGCGTTGAGATTTATCTCCGAAAAACTCCCTGCCTACAGTCAATAGGGGGCATTGATGGGCTTGGAAAGCCCGCCGTCGATCGGATGGGACGTTAAGCCGTGGATCCTTGTGCGGGAGGTTCATACCCTATGCACGTTAAAGAACATGTTGGATGACCTTGACGTGAGCTACCATCTGTTTCTCAACAGCTGTTCCAGTGGGTCCCCTCCCCCAACTTTCTCTTAGCCTTCGGGGTCCATGTGACCTGGCCATTTAGCCCATGGTGTGCAAAAAAGTGCCGCTCAGAGGTAAAACAACACAACGTTAAAGAACACACTGAATGGCCTTGACGGAAGGATACCATCTGTCTCGCAACAGCTCTTCCAGTGGGTCTCTTCCCCCAACCTTCTCTGAGCCTTCGGGGTCCATGTGACCTGGCCATTTAGCCCATGGTGTGGAAAAAAGTGCCGCTCAGAGGTAAAACAACCCAACGTTAAAGAACACGCTGGATGGCCTTGACGGGAGGCTACCATCTGTCTCCCAACAGCTGTTCCAGTGGGTCCCCTCCCCCAACTTTTGAGCCCATGGTGTGCAAAAATGTGCCGCTCAGAGGTAAAACAACCCAACGTTAAAGAACACGCTGGATGGCCTTGACGGGAGGCTACCATCTGTCTCCCAACAGCTGTTCCAGTGGGTCCCTTCCCCCAACCTTTGAGCCCATGGTGTGCAAAAATGTGCCGCTCAGAGGTAAAACAACCCAACTTTAAAGAACACGCTGGATTGCCTTGATGGGAGGCTACCATCTGTCTCCCAACAGCTGGTCCAGTGGGTCCCCTCTCCCAACCTTCTCTGAGCCTTCGGGGTCCATGTGATCTGGCCATTGGTGGCCATGGTGTGGAAAAAAGTGCCGCTCAGAGGTAAAACAACCCAACGTTAAAGAACACGCTGGATGGCCTTGACGGGAGGCTACCATCTGTCTCCCAACAGCTGTTCCAATGGGTCCCCTCCCCCAACCTTTGAGCCCATGGTGTGCAAAAAAGTGCCGCTCAGAGGTAAAACAACCCAACGTTAAAGAACACGCTGGATGGCCTTGACGGGAGGCTACCATCTGTCTCCCAACAGCTGTTCCAGTGGGTCCCCTCCCCCAACCTTTGAGCCCATGGTGTGCAAAAAAGTGCCGCTCAGAGGTAAAACAACCCAACGTTAAAGAACACGCTGGATGGCCTTGACGGGAGGCTACCATCTGTCTCCCAACAGCTGTTCCAGTGGGTCCCCTCCCCCAACCTTTGAGCCCATGGTGTGCAAAAAAGTGCCGCTCAGAGGTAAAACAACCCAACGTTAAAGAACACGCTGGATGGCCTTGACGGGAGGCTACCATCTGTCTCCCAACAGCTGTTCCAGTGGGTCCCCTCCCCCAACCTTCTCTGAGCCTTCCGGGTCCTTGTGACCTGGCCATTTAGCCCATGTTGTGCAAAAAAGTGCCGCTCAGAAGTAAAACAACCCAACCCCAAAAAATCATCAGTACGATCAATAGTAGCTGCAGCTTCATCAATGCCATCGATAGTAGCTGAACCTTCATTTCCGATCAAGAGCAGCTTGATCATCATAGTGAGTCATAGCTGCAGCTTGATCATCGTAGTGAGTCGTAGCTGCAGCTTGATCATCGTAGTGCGTCGTAGCTGCAGCTTGTTCATCCTAGTGAGTCGTAGCTGCAGCGTGATCATCCTAGAGAGTCGTAGCTGCAGCTTGATCATCCTAGTGAGTCGTAGTTGCAGCTTGATCATCATAGTGAGTAGTAGCTGCAGCTTGATCATCCTAGTGAGTCGTAGTGCAGCTTGATCATCTTAGTGAGTCGTAGCTGCAGCTTGATCATCCTAGTGAGTCGTAGTTGCAGCTTGATCAGCCTAGTGAGTCGTAGCTGCAGCGTGATCATCCTAGTGAGTTGTAGCTGCAGCGTGATCATCCTAGTGAGTCGTAGCTGCTGCGTGATCATCCTAGTGAGTCGTAGCTGCAGCTTGATCATCCTAGTGAGTCGTATCTGCGGCTTGATCATCCTAGTGAGTCGTAGTTGCAGCTTGATCATCCTAGTGAGTCGTAGCTGCAGCGTGATCATCCTAGTGAGTCGTAGCTGCAGCTTGATCATTCTAGTGAGTCGTAGCTGCAGCTTGATCATCCTAGTGAGTCGTAGATGCGGCTTGATCATCCTAGTGAGTCGTAGTTGCAGCTTGATCATCCTAGTGAGTCGTGGCTGCAGCTTGATCATCCTAGTGAGTCGTAGTTGCAGCTTGATCATCATAGTGAGTAGTAGCTGCAGCGTGATCATCCTAGTGAGTCGTAGCTGCAGCTTGATCATCCTAGTGAGTCGTAGCTGCAGCTTGATCATCCTAGTGAGTCGTAGCTGCAGCGTGATCATCCTAGTGAGTCGTAGCTGCTGCGTGATCATCCTAGTGAGTCGTAGCTGCAGCTTGATCATCCTAGTGAGTCGTATCTGCGGCTTGATCATCCTAGTGAGTCGTAGTTGCAGCTTGATCATCCTAGTGAGTCGTAGCTGCAGCGTGATCATCCTAGTGAGTCGTAGCTGCAGCTTGATCATTCTAGTGAGTCGTAGCTGCAGCTTGATCATCCTAGTGAGTCGTAGCTGCGGCTTGATCATCCTAGTGAGTCGTAGTTGCAGCTTGATCATCCTAGTGAGTCGTGGCTGCAGCTTGATCATCCTAGTGAGTCGTAGTTGCAGCTTGATCATCATAGTGAGTAGTTGCTGCAGCGTGATCATCCTAGTGAGTCGTAGCTGCAGCTTGATCATTCTAGTGAGTCGTAGCTGCAGCTTGATCATCCTAGTGAGTCGTAGCTGCGGCTTGATCATCCTAGTGAGTCGTAGTTGCAGCTTGATCATCCTAGTGAGTCGTGGCTGCAGCTTGATCATCCTAGTGAGTCGTAGTTGCAGCTTGATCATCATAGTGAGTAGTAGCTGCAGCGTGATCATCCTAGTGAGTCGTAGCTGCAGCGTGATCATCCTAGTGAGTCGTAGCTGCTGCGTGATCATCCTAGTGAGTCGTAGCTGCAGCTTGATCATCCTAGTGAGTCGTATCTGCGGCTTGATCATCCTAGTGAGTCGTAGTTGCAGCTTGATCATCCTACTGAGTCGTAGCTGCAGCGTGATCATCCTAGTGAGTCGTAGCTGCAGCTTGATCATCCTAGTGAGTCGTAGCTGCAGCTTGATCATCCTAGTGAGTCGTAGCTGCGGCTTGATCATCCTAGTGAGTCGTAGTTGCAGCTTGATCATCATAGTGAGTAGTAGCTGCAGCGTGATCATCCTAGTGAGTCGTAGCTGCAGCTTGATCATCCTAGTGAGTCGTAGCTGCAGCTTGATCATCCTAGTGAGTCGTAGCTGCAGCTTGATCATCCTAGTGAGTCGTAGCTGCGGCTTGATCATCCTAGTGAGTCGTAGCTGCGGCTTGATCATCCTAGTGAGTCGTAGCTGCGGCTTGATCATCCTAGTGAGTTGTAGCTGCAGCTTGATCATCCTAGTGAGTCGTAGCTGCAGCTTGATCATCCTAGTGAGTCTTAGCTGCAGCTTGATCATCCTAGTGAGTCGTAGCTGCAGTTTGATCATCCTAGTGAGTCGTAGTTGCAGCTTGATCATCCTAGTGAGTCGTAGTTGCAGCTTGATCATCCTAGTGAGTCGTAGCTGCAGCGTGATCATCCTAGTGAGTCGTAGCTGCAGCGTGATCATCCTAGTGAGTCGTAGCTGCAGCGTGATCATCCTAGTGAGTCGTAGCTGCGGCTTGATCATCCTAGTGAGTCGTAGTTGCAGCTTGATCATCCTAGTGAGTCGTAGCTGCAGCGTGATCATCCTAGTGAGTCGTAGCTGCAGCTTGATCATCCTAGTGAGTCGTAGGTGCAGCTTGATCATCCTAGTGAGTCGTAGCTGCGGCTTGATCATCCTAGTGAGTCGTAGTTGCAGCTTGATCATCCTAGTGAGTCGTAGCTGCAGCTTGATCATCCTAGTGAGTCGTAGTTGCAGCTTGATCATCAGAGTGAGTAGTAGCTGCAGCGTGATCATCCTAGTGAGTCGTAGCTGCAGCTTGATCATCCTAGTGAGTCGTAGCTGCAGCTTGATCATCCTAGTGAGTCGTAGCTGCAGCTTGATCATCCTAGTGAGTCGTAGCTGCGGCTTGATCATCCTAGTGAGTCGTAGCTGCGGCTTGATCATCCTAGTGAGTCGTAGCTGCAGCTTGATCATCCTAGTGAGTCGTAGCTGCGGCTTGATCATCCTAGTGAGTCGTAGTTGCAGCTTGATCATCATAGTGAGTAGTAGCTGCAGCGTGATCATCCTAGTGAGTCGTAGCTGCAGCTTGATCATCCTAGTGAGTCTTAGCTGCAGCTTGATCATCCTAGTGAGTCGTAGCTGCAGTTTGATCATCCTAGTGAGTCGTAGTTGCAGCTTGATCATCCTAGTGAGTCGTAGTTGCAGCTTGATCAACCTAGTGAGTCGTAGCTGCAGCGTGATCATCCTAGTGAGTCGTAGCTGCAGCGTGATCATCCTAGTGAGTCGTAGCTGCGGCTTGATCATCCTAGTGAGTCGTAGCTGCGGCTTGATCATCTTAGTGAGTCGTAGCTGCGGCTTGATCATCCTTGTGAGTCGTAGCTGCAGCTTGATCATCCTAGTGAGTCGTAGTTGCAGCTTGATCATCCTAGTGAGTCGTAGCTGCAGCTTGATCATCCTAGTGAGTCGTAGCTGCAGCTTGATCATCCTAGTGAGTCGTAGTTGCAGCTTGATCATCCTAGTGAGTCGTAGCTGCAGTTTGATCATCCTAGTGAGTCATAGCTGCAGCTTGATCATCATAGTGAGTCGTAGCTGCAGCTTGATCATCCTAGTGAGTCGTAGTTGCAGCTTGATCATCATAGTGAGTCGTAGCTGCAGCTTGATCATCCTAGTGAGTCGTAGTTGCAGCTTGATCAGCCTAGTGAGTCGTAGCTGCAGCGTGATCATCCTAGTGAGTCGTAGCTGCAGCGTGATCATCCTAGTGAGTCGTAGCTGCAGCGTGATCATCCTAGTGAGTCGTAGCTGCAGCGTGATCATCCTAGTGAGTCGTAGCTGCTGCATGATCATCCTAGTGAGTCGTAGCTGCAGCTTGATCATCCTAGTGAGTCGTATCTGCGGCTTGATCATCCTAGTGAGTCGTAGTTACAGCTTGATCATCCTAGTGAGTCGTAGCTGCAGCGTGATCATCCTAGTGAGTCGTAGCTGCTGCGTGATCATCCTAGTGAGTCGTAGCTGCAGCTTGATCATCCTAGTGAGTCGTATCTGCGGCTTGATCATCCTAGTGAGTCGTAGTTGCAGCTTGATCATCCTACTGAGTCGTAGCTGCAGCGTGATCATCCTAGTGAGTCGTAGCTGCAGCTTGATCATCCTAGTGAGTCGTAGCTGCAGCTTGATCATCCTAGTGAGTCGTAGCTGCGGCTTGATCATCCTAGTGAGTCGTAGTTGCAGCTTGATCATCATAGTGAGTAGTAGCTGCAGCGTGATCATCCTAGTGAGTCGTAGCTGCAGCTTGATCATCCTAGTGAGTCGTAGCTGCAGCTTGATCATCCTAGTGAGTCGTAGCTGCAGCTTGATCACCCTAGTGAGTCGTAGCTGCGGCTTGATCATCCTAGTGAGTCGTAGCTGCGGCTTGATCATCCTAGTGAGTCGTAGCTGCGGCTTGATCATCCTAGTGAGTCGTAGCTGCAGCTTGATCATCCTAGTGAGTCGTAGCTGCAGCTTGATCATCCTAGTGAGTCTTAGCTGCAGCTTGATCATCCTAGTGAGTCGTAGCTGCAGTTTGATCATCCTAGTGAGTCGTAGTTGCAGCTTGATCATCCTAGTGAGTCGTAGTTGCAGCTTGATCATCCTAGTGAGTCGTAGCTGCAGCGTGATCATCCTAGTGAGTCGTAGCTGCAGCGTGATCATCCTAGTGAGTCGTAGCTGCAGCGTGATCATCCTAGTGAGTCGTAGCTGCGGCTTGATCATCCTAGTGAGTCGTAGTTGCAGCTTGATCATCCTAGTGAGTCGTAGCTGCAGCGTGATCATCCTAGTGAGTCGTAGCTGCAGCTTGATCATCCTAGTGAGTCGTAGGTGCAGCTTGATCATCCTAGTGAGTCGTAGCTGCGGCTTGATCATCCTAGTGAGTCGTAGTTGCAGCTTGATCATCCTAGTGAGTCGTAGCTGCAGCTTGATCATCCTAGTGAGTCGTAGTTGCAGCTTGATCATCAGAGTGAGTAGTAGCTGCAGCGTGATCATCCTAGTGAGTCGTAGCTGCAGCTTGATCATCCTAGTGAGTCGTAGCTGCAGCTTGATCATCCTAGTGAGTCGTAGCTGCAGCTTGATCATCCTAGTGAGTCGTAGCTGCGGCTTGATCATCCTAGTGAGTCGTAGCTGCGGCTTGATCATCCTAATGAGTCGTAGCTGCAGCTTGATCATCCTAGTGAGTCGTAGTTGCAGCTTGATCATCCTAGTGAGTCGTAGTTGCAGCTTGATCATCCTAGTGAGTCTTAGCTGCAGTTTGATCATCCTAGTGAGTCGTAGCTGCAGCTTGATCATCCTAGTGAGTCTTAGCTGCAGCTTGATCATCCTAGTGAGTCGTAGCTGCAGTTTGATCATCCTAGTGAGTCGTAGTTGCAGCTTGATCATCCTAGTGAGTCGTAGTTGCAGCTTGATCAACCTAGTGAGTCGTAGCTGCAGCGTGATCATCCTAGTGAGTCGTAGCTGCAGCGTGATCATCCTAGTGAGTCGTAGCTGCGGCTTGATCATCCTAGTGAGTCGTAGCTGCGGCTTGATCATCCTAGTGAGTCGTAGCTGCGGCTTGATCATCCTAGTGAGTCGTAGCTGCAGCTTGATCATCCTAGTGAGTCGTAGTTGCAGCTTGATCATCCTAGTGAGTCGTAGCTGCAGCTTGATCATCCTAGTGAGTCGTAGCTGCAGCTTGATCATCCTAGTGAGTCGTAGTTGCAGCTTGATCATCCTAGTGAGTCGTAGCTGCAGTTTGATCATCCTAGTGAGTCATAGCTGCAGCTTGATCATCATAGTGAGTCGTAGCTGCAGCTTGATCATCCTAGTGAGTCGTAGTTGCAGCTTGATCATCATAGTGAGTCGTAGCTGCAGCTTGATCATCCTAGTGAGTCGTAGTTGCAGCTTGATCAGCCTAGTGAGTCGTAGCTGCAGCGTGATCATCCTAGTGAGTCGTAGCTGCAGCGTGATCATCCTAGTGAGTCGTAGCTGCAGCGTGATCATCCTAGTGAGTCGTAGCTGCAGCGTGATCATCCTAGTGAGTCGTAGCTGCTGCATGATCATCCTAGTGAGTCGTAGCTGCAGCTTGATCATCCTAGTGAGTCGTATCTGCGGCTTGATCATCCTAGTGAGTCGTAGTTACAGCTTGATCATCCTAGTGAGTCGTAGCTGCAGCGTGATCATCCTAGTGAGTCGTAGCTGCAGCGTGATCATCCTAGTGAGTCGTAGCTGCAGCGTGATCATCCTAGTGAGTCGTAGCTGCTGCATGATCATCCTAGTGAGTCGTAGCTGCAGCTTGATCATCCTAGTGAGTCGTATCTGCGGCTTGATCATCCTAGTGAGTCGTAGTTACAGCTTGATCATCCTAGTGAGTCGTAGCTGCAGCGTGATCATCCTAGTGAGTCGTAGCTGCAGCTTGATCATCCTAGTGAGTCGTAGCTGCAGCTTGATCATCCTAGTGAGTCGTAGCTGCAGCTTGATCATCCTAGTGAGTCGTAGCTGCGGCTTGATCATCCTAGTGAGTCGTAGCTGCGGCTTGATCATCCTAGTGAGTCGTAGCTGCAGCTTGATCATCCTAGTGAGTCGTAGTTGCAGCTTGATCATCCTAGTGAGTCGTAGTTGCAGCTTGATCATCCTAGTGAGTCTTAGCTGCAGTTTGATCATCCTAGTGAGTCGTAGCTGCAGCTTGATCATCCTAGTGAGTCTTAGCTGCAGCTTGATCATCCTAGTGAGTCGTAGCTGCAGTTTGATCATCCTAGTGAGTCGTAGTTGCAGCTTGATCATCCTAGTGAGTCGTAGCTGCGGCTTGATCATCCTAGTGAGTCGTAGCTGCGGCTTGATCATCCTAGTGAGTCGTAGCTGCAGCTTGATCATCCTAGTGAGTCGTAGTTGCAGCTTGATCATCCTAGTGAGTCGTAGTTGCAGCTTGATCATCCTAGTGAGTCTTAGCTGCAGTTTGATCATCCTAGTGAGTCGTAGCTGCAGTTTGATCATCCTAGTGAGTCGTAGTTGCAGCTTGATCATCCTAGTGAGTCGTAGCTGCGGCTTGATCATCCTAGTGAGTCGTAGCTGCGGCTTGATCATCCTAGTGAGTCGTAGCTGCAGCTTGATCATCCTAGTGAGTCGTAGTTGCAGCTTGATCATCCTAGTGAGTCGTAGTTGCAGCTTGATCATCCTAGTGAGTCTTAGCTGCAGTTTGATCATCCTAGTGAGTCGTAGCTGCAGCTTGATCATCCTAGTGAGTCGTAGCTGCAGTTTGATCATCCTAGTGAGTCGTAGTTGCAGCTTGATCATCCTAGTGAGTCGTAGTTGCAGCTTGATCATCCTAGTGAGTCGTAGCTGCAGCGTGATCATCCTAGTGAGTCGTAGCTGCAGCGTGATCATCCTAGTGAGTCGTAGCTGCAGCGTGATCATCCTAGTGAGTCGTAGCTGCGGCTTGATCATCCTAGTGAATCGTAGCTGCGGCTTGATCATCCTAGTGAGTCGTAGCTGCGGCTTGATCATCCTAGTGAGTCGTCGCTGCAGCTTGATCATCCTAGTGAGTCGTAGCTGCAGCTTGATCATCCTAGTGAGTCGTAGCTGCAGCTTGATCATCCTAGTGAGTCGTAGCTGCAGCTTGATCATCCTAGTGAGTCGTAGTTGCAGCTTGATCATCCTAGTGAGTCGTAGCTGCAGCGTGATCATCCTAGTGAGTCATAGCTGCAGCTTGATCATCATAGTGAGTCGTAGCTGCAGCTTGATCATCCTAGTGAGTCGTAGCTGCAGCTTGATCATCATAGTGAGTCGTAGCTGCAGCTTGATCATCCTAGTTGCAGCTTGATCATCCTAGTGAGTCGTAGCTGCAGCGTGATCATCCTAGTGAGTCGTAGCTGCAGCGTGATCATCCTAGTGAGTCGTAGCTGCAGCTTGATCATCCTAGTGAGTCGTAGCTGCGGTTTGATCATCCTAGTGAGTCGTAGCTGCAACTTGATCATCCTAGTGAGTCGTAGCTGCAGCGTGATCATCCTAGTGAGTCGTAGCTGCAGCTTGATCATCCTAGTGAGTCGTAGCTGCGGCTTGATCATCCTAGTGAGTCGTAGTTGCAGCTTGATCATCCTAGTGTGTCGTAGCTGCAGTTTGATCATCCTAGTGAGTTGTAGCTGCAGGTTCATCATCGCGATCAATCGCAGCTGCGGATTCTTCATCACTCTGAACAGTCAGGGCTGCAGCTTCTATCAGCTTCATTTTTCTGATCAGTCGTAACTGCAGCTTCATTTGGCTGATCAGTCGTAGATGCAGCTTGAAAGCCGTCATACATCACGTTCTTTAATAGGAACAAGGTATGACTCTCTTTCCCATGATATATTTCACTGACTTTTCAGTCATCACATTAAGTCGTCTGTCATCTTTTCAGTCAGCGCTCTTAAGTCATCAGTCATCGAATTGAATCGTCAGTCATCATTCCAGTTATCGAACATCGGTTCATTTTTTCCAGACAGCGGTCGTCTTCTCAGTCATCGGTCATCTTTTCAGTCATCGATTTAACCTCCCATCGGCCCAGGACGGCTGTCTTTCGAAGCATATCAGTGCATCCTTCGTCACCTAGAGCAGGGTGGGTGTTGAGCGGATGTCATCCTTCGTCACCTAGAGCAGGGTGGGTGTTCAGCAGAGTTCATCCTCCGTCACCTAGAGCAGGGTGGGTGTTGAGCGGAGTTCATCCTCCGTCACCTAGAGCAGGGTGGGTGTTGAGCGGAGGTCATCCTCCGTCACCTAGAGCAGGGTGGGTGTTGAGCGGAGGTCATCCTCCGTCACCTAGAGCAGGGTGGGTGTTGATCGGAGGTCATCCTCCGTCACCTAGAGCAGGGTGGGTGTTGAGCGGAGTTCATCCTCCGTCACCTAGAGCAGGGTGGGTGTTGAGCGGAGTTCATCCTCCGTCACCTAGAGCAGGGTGGGTGTTGAGCGGAGATCATCCTCCGTCACCTAGAGCAGGGTGGGTGTTGAGCGGAGGTCATCCTCCGTCACCTAGAGCAGGGTGGGTGTCGAGCGGAGATTATCCTCCGTCACCTAGAGCAGATTGGGTGTCGAGCGGAGATCATCCTCCGTCACCTAGAGCAGGGTGGGTGTCGAGCGGAGATCATCCTCCGTCACCTGGAGCAGGGTGGGTGTCGAGCGGAGATCATCCTCCGTCACCTGGAGCAGGGTGGATGTCGAGCGGAGATCATCCTCCGTCAACTAGAGCAGGGTAGGTGTCGAGCGGAGATCATCCTCCGTCACGTAGAGCAGGGTGGTTGTTGAGCGGAGATCATCCTGCGGATGTCATCCTTCGTCACCTAGAGCAGGGTGGGTGTTCAGCAGAGTTCATCCTCCGTCACCTAGAGCAGGGTGGGTGTTGAGCGGAGTTCATCCTCCGTCACCTAGAGCAGGGTGGGTGTTGAGCGGAGGTCATCCTCCGTCACCTAGAGCAGGGTGGGTGTTGAGCGGAGGTCATCCTCCGTCACCTAGAGCAGGGTGGGTGTTGAGCGGAGGTCATCCTCCGTCACCTAGAGCAGGGTGGGTGTTGAGCGGAGTTCATCCTCCGTCACCTAGAGCAGGGTGGGTGTTGAGCGGAGGTCATCCTCCGTCACCTAGAGCAGGGTGGGTGTTGAGCGGAGTTCATCCTCCGTCACCTAGAGCAGGGTGGGTGTCGAGCGGAGATTATCCTCCGTCACCTAGAGCAGATTGGGTGTCGAGCGGAGATCATCCTCCGTCACCTAGAGCAGGGTGGGTGTTGAGCGGAGATCATCCTCCGTCACCTAGAGCAGGGTGGGTGTCGAGCGGAGATCATCCTCCGTCACCTGGAGCAGGGTGGATGTCGAGCGGAGATCATCCTCCGTCAACTACAGCAGGGTAGGTGTCGAGCGGAGATCATCCTCCGTCACGTAGAGCAGGGTGGTTGTTGAGCGGAGATCATCCTCCGTCACCTAGAGCAGGGTGGGTGTTGAGCGGAGTTCATCCTCCGTCACCTAGAGCAGGGTGGGTGTCCAGCGGAGATCATCCTCCGTCACCTAGAGCAGGGTGGGTGTTGAGCGGAGATCATCCTCCGTCACCTGGAGCAGGGTGGGTGTCGAGCAGAGATCATCCTCCGTCACCTAGAGCAGGGTGGGTGTCGAGCGGAGGTCATCCTCCGTCACCTTGCGCAGGGTGCGTGTCGAGCGGAGGTCATCCTCCGTCACCTTGAGCAGGGTGCGTGTCGAGCGGAGGTCATCCTCCGTCACCTAGAGCAGGGTGGGTGTTGAGCGGAGTTCATCCTCCGTCACCTAGAGCAGGGTGGGTGTTGATCGGAGTTCATCCTCCGTCACCTAGAGCAGGGTGGGTGTTGAGCGGAGTTCATCCTCCGTCACCTAGAGCAGGGTGGGTGTTTAGCGGATGTCATCCTCCGTCACCTAGAGCAGGGTGGGTGTTGAGCGGAGGTCATCCTCCGTCACCTAGAGCAGGGTGGGTGTTGAGCGGAGGTCATCCTCCGTCACCTAGAGCAGCGTGGGTGTTGAGCGGAGGTCATCCTCCGTCACCTAGAGCAGGGTGGGTGTCGAGCGGAGATCATCCTCCGTCACCTAGAGCAGGGTGGGTGTCGAGCGGAGATCATACTCCGTCACCTGGAGCAGGGTGGGTGTCGAGCGGAGGTCATCCTCCGTCACCTGGAGCAGGGTGGGTGTCGAGCGGAGATCATCCTCCGTCACCTAGAGCAGGGTGGGTGTCGAGCGGAGATCATCCTCCGTCACCTAGAGCAGGGTGGGTGTCGAGCGGAGATCATCCTCCGTCACCTAGAGCATTGTGGGTTCGAGCGGAGATCATCCTCTGTCACCTAGAGCAGGGTGGGTGTCGAGCGGAGATCATCCTCCGTCACCTAGAGCAGGGTGGGTGTCGAGCGGAGATCATCCTCCGTCACCTAGAGCAGGGTGGGTGTCGAGCGGAGATCATCCTCCGTCACCTGGAGCAGGGTAGGTGTCGAGCGGAGATCATCCTCCGTCAACTAGAGCAGGGTAGGTGTCGAGCGGAGATCATCCTCCGTGACCTAGAGCAGGGTGGGTGTTGAGCGGAGGTCATCCTCCATCACCTAGAGCAGGGTGGGTGTTGAGCGGAGATCATCCTCCGTCACCTAGAGCAGGGTGGGTGTTGAGCGGAGTTCATCCTTCGTCACCTAGAGCAGCGTGGGTGTTGAGCGGAGTTCATCCTCCGTCACTTAGAGCAGAGTGGGTGTTGAGCGGCGTTCATCCTTCGTCACCTAGAGCAGGGTGGGTGTTGAGCGGAGTTCATCCTCCGTCACCTAGAGCAGGGTGGGTGTTGAGCGGAGATCATCCTCCGTCACCTAGAGCAGGGTGGGTGTTGAGCGGAGGTCATCCTCCATCACCTAGAGCAGGGTGGGTGTTGAGCGGAGATCATCCTCCGTCACCTAGGGCAGGGTGGTGTTGAGTGGAGATCATCATTCTGAATGCTGACAGAGTCGGGACTCGAACCAAGAAACGCAGATTACGAGACTGCAATGCTGCCAATTAAGCCACTGATCATTCAGCAGCATTTAGGAATTTTTCCCAGTAAATTCTTAATATAAACTCGGTGAGGAAAGGGAACAACCGTGGGCTTAGAAACGACCTTGGGGCCAATATGACCTGACCTCTGCGGGCGAAAACGTGCTGCTCAGAGGTCAAACAACACAAATAACGGATCAAACTTCTCGCGAACTTGAATAAATGGTAGAGTCGCTCAAAAAAGTATCGGAACACTATGGTCGATTACAGAATTCAGAAATAAATATCTGGCAACGATTTCTTTTTTTTTTTAGAAATTAGTAGATCTGGTACCTAATTTAGGAAATTAGTTATCTGGCAAACGTGTCACGTGACACGAAGGTTGCCAGATCACTAATTTCTAAAGAAATTCGTTGCCAGATATTTTTTTCTGAATTCTGTAATCAACCGTAATGTTCGAATACTTTTTTGAACGACTGTATATATCTTTTCAACTAGTACGAGAAAAACTATTTGATTTCCATGCAGGAGATTTGGAATGTTTTACATCTGAGGGGCACTTTTTTCAATACAATGGGCTAAATGATCAGGTCACAAAGACCCCGAGGGCTCACGAAGGTTGAGACCCACTGGAGCAGCTGTTGGGGGACAGATGGTAACCTCCCGTCAAGGCCATCCAGCGTGTTCTGTAACGTTGGGTTTTTTACCTCTGAGCGGCACTTTTTTGCATAACATGGGGTAAATGGCCAGGTCACAAGGACCCCGAAGACTCAGATAAGGTTGGGGGTAGGAGACCCACTAGAACAGCTGTTGGGGGAAAGATGATAGCCTCCCGTCAAGGCCATCCAGTGTGTTCTTTAACGTTGGGTTGTTTTACCTCTGAGCGGCACTTTTTTGCCTACCATGGGGTAAATGGCCAGGTCACAAGGACCCCGAAGACTCAGAGAAGGTTGGGGGTAGGAGACCCACTGGAACAGCTGTTGGGGGACAGATGGTAGCCTCTCGTCAAGGCCATCCAGCGTGTTCTTTAACGCTGGGTTGTTTTACCTCTGAGCTTCACTTTTTTCGATATCATGGGAAAAATGGCCAGGTCGCATGGACCCCGAAGGCTCAGAGAAGGTTGGGGAGGAGACCCACTAGAACAGCTGTTGGGGAACAGATGATAACCTCCCGTCAAAGCCATCCAGCGTGTTCTTTAACGTGCACAGGGCATGACTCTCTCTCGCACACGGGCTTAACGTCCCATTCGACGGACGGCGCCCTTTCCAAGCCCATCTGTGTACCCTACTGACCTTGGGCAGGGCGGGGAGTTTTGCGGAGACAAATCTCAACGCTGACCCAGCTGGGACTCGAACCTGGGAACTGCAGATTACGAGCCTCGATCGCTACCGACTGAACCACCCCCGAAAAACAAATCTATCGTTCCAACACCTTTGATGTAACATAACGTCATTTAAGAATGAATCCTTCGACATCAAACTCCAGTTATTTTTCTTCGGCAAAAGTTTCACTTCCGAAACACTTCTCAAAGTGTCGCTTTAATTCGAACAATACTTTTATGATTTATGCCGAGGAAAGTTTCCAACTTGTTTACAACGAAGAGTAATTGTTTGTTACTTAGGAACGTGAGTTTACTGGGGGCCATTTTCTGCGTTATAATTACAGGTGCGTTGTATGATATTAAACAACAACACAAAAGCGTTGTTGTTCAGAGATCTGCGTATCCTATTTTCTTAACGCGCACTCTTGTCACTTGGGAGTGGCACCTAGTGCACGCTCTTCTGACACTCCAACACACCAATTATTCTCCATCTGCTTGTGGCTTTCCTTGTGGGTGATTTATTCAATGACGTTGCTTCGCAATTTTCGGTGAACACATATTTGCGAGATTCTCTGTACGATGAATGCGAAGAATGTTAAGTTGTGTATAAGAGGTGATTACCCACGAACGTCAGAGGCATGTTCTTAAAAACCCGTTTTTGTGGCAATCCCTTGTTAGCGTTTGTTCTAAGGGTAGTGTGCTTTTGAATGACTGTTTTTTTTTTAAAAAGATGTGCTAATTTATTTTTCAGGGAGGGGCGGGGGTGGCTCAGTCGGTAGCGCGTCAGACTCGCAATCTGTAGTTCCCAGGTTCGAATCCCAGCTGGGTCAGCGTTGAGATTTATCTCCGCAAAATTCCCCGCCCTGCCCACGGTCAGTAGGGGATACCGATGGGCTTGGAAAGGTCGCCGTCCGTCGGATGGGACGTTAAGCCGTGGCCCGTGTGTGGGAGAGCCATAACCTGTGCACGTTAAAGAACACACTGGATGGCCACTGCAACCATCTGTCTCCCAACAACTGTTGCAGTGGGTCCCATCCCCCAACCTTCTCTGAGCCTTCAGGGTTCTTATGACCTGGCCATTTAGCCCATGGTGTGCAAAAAAGTACCACTCAGAGGTAAAACAACACAACGTTAAAGAACACGCTGGACGGCCTTGATGGGAGGCTACCATCTGTCTCCCAACAGCCGTTCCGGTGGGTCCCCTCTCCCAACCTTCTCTGAGCCTTCAGGTCCTTGTAACCTGGCCATTTAGTGCATGGTGTGCAAAAAGGTGCCGCTCACTGGTAAAACAACCCAACATCAAAGAACACGCTGGATGGCTTTGACGGGAGTCTACCATCTGTCTTCCAACAACTATTCCAGTGGATTCCCTCCACAAAACGTTCTCTGAGCCTTCGGGGTCCTTGTGACCTGGCTATTTAGCCCATTGTGTGCAACAAAACGTGACTCTCAGGTATAAAACCAGCGAATCGAAATTTTCAGAGTAGCATAACAGTTTTCAGACACCTAGCTGTATTTTCATAATAACCTATTAATCATTATTTCCATTTAACTTCAGTAGTGTGAAAGTTAGAACCGCCAATAGCGCCTAGTAGATAAACGTTTCCTTGATAAAAAAAATATTTCAATCATTTAAGACTACATTTTTGAGAGAGTTTTGCGATAACCAGCGAAACAATGGCTCGGCCTTTGCTCCTCAAAGTGTTTTTTGGAAGATTCCCCCAGAGACAACTGAAACAACATCTCGAAAATTTGTTTCATTTATTTCGTTCCAGCACTTTGTTTCTTTTGTTTTTCGGACATCCCCAAGCCAGTTTTCTAGAAGAGTTGGAAGGTTCAGACTTTCTCACCCCCAAGAGTTTTCAGGCTTCCTTTGATCAATAAAACAATTTAAAGCAGCGATAAAATATGCCCAGTTTCTTACGAATCGTGTGATGTGCTAGTAGAGAATTCGACTGATGTAAAATGACTGTTTGTAGCTTGCGTGGAGAGTTCCCTGTAGAATGAATGCCAATTCATCGGGGTCGATAGTTTGTCTAATTTAGTGTTTTTGCTTCGGGAGATTTCGCCGATCCAAATGTGTGTTATTGGGAAGGTATTTTTTGGTTTTCGGAAAACGTGGAACAAAGTGGAATAACAACATCTCGAAAATTTGTTTCATTTATTTGGTTTCAGCACTTTGTTTCTTTTGTTCTTCGGACATCCCCAAGCCAGGTTTCTAGAAGAGTTCGAAGGTTCAGACTTTCTCCCCCCCAAGAGTGTTTCTGGCTTCCTTTGATCAATAAAACAATTTGAAGCAGCGATAAAATATGCCCAGTTTATTACCAATCGTGCGATGGTAGAGAAATGTGCTAGTAGAGAATTCGACTGATGTAAAATGACTGTTCGTAGCTTGCGTGGAGAGTTCCCTGTAGAATGAATGTCAATTCATCGGGGTCGATATTTTGTCTAATTTAGGGACATCCCCAAGCCAGTTTTCTAGAAGATTTGGAAGGTTCAGACTTTCTCCCCCCCCAAGAGTGTTTCAGGCTTTCTTTGATCAATAAAACAATTTAAAGCAGCGATAAAATATGCCCAGTTTATTACCAATCGAGTCATGGTAGAGAAATGTGCTAGTAGAGAATTCGACTGATGTAAAATGACTGTTCGTAGTTTGCGTGGAGAGTTCCCTGTAGAATGAATGCCAATTCATCGGGGTCGATAGTTTGTCTAATTTAGTGTTTTTGCTTCGGAGGATTTCGCCGATCCAAATGTGTGTTATTGGGAAGGTATTTTTTGGTTTTCGGAAAAGGTGGAACTGAAGTGGAATATAGAGCACTGCGCAGTTATTTCTAAGCGTTTAAATGGTTCTTGAGAGACAAAATGTGAACTTTTAACCTCCTTTCGGAGAAAGAACAGAGAGAAAATATGAGATAAGTAGGAAGAGCGAGGAAAACCGTAAAGTGCACCCTCTTGTGGCAAGTTTAACTTCAAGGTTCCGACACTATTGCAGAAAAGTTGATTTTCAGGGGGTTGGGTTGTTTGATCTCTGAGCGGATTTTTTGCACACAATGGGCTAAATGGCCAGGTCACAAGGACCCTGAAGACTCGGAGAAGGTTGGGGCAGGGATCCATTGGAACAGCTGTTGGGAGACAGATGATAGCCTCCCGTCAAGGCCATCCAGCGTGTTTTTTAACGTTGTGTTGTTTTACCTCTGAGCGGTATTTTTTTGCACACAATGGGCTAAATGGTCAGGTCACAAGGACCCTGAAGACTCGGAGAAGGTTGGGACAGGAATCCATTGGAACAGCTGTTGGGAGACATATGATAGCCTCCCGTCAAGGCCATCCAGCGTGTTTTTTAACGTTGTGTTGTTTTACCTCTGAGCGGTATTTTTTTGCACACAATGGGCTAAATGGCCAGGTCACAAGGACCCTGAAGACTCGGAGAAGGTTGGGGCAGGGATCCGTTGGAACAGCTGTTGGGAGACAGATGATAGCCTCCCGTCAAGGCCATCCAGCGTGTTCTTTAACGTTGTGTTGTTTTATCTATGAGCGGTATTTTTTGCACACAATAAGCTAAATGGCCAAGTCACAAATACCCTGAAAACTCGGAGAAGGTTAGGGCAGGGATCCACTGGAACAGTTGTTAAGAGACAGATGATAGCCTCCCTTCAAGGCTATCTAGTGTGTTCTTTAACGTGCACAGAGTATGGCTCTCCCGCATAAGGGGCCACGGCTTAACGTCCTTATCTGACGGAGGGCGGCCTTTCCAAGCCCATTGGTGTCCGCTACTGACCGTGGGAAGGGCGGGGAGATTTGTGGAGATAAATCTCAACGCTGGACCAGTTGGGACTCGAACCTAGGAACTGCATATTACAAGCCTGGCGCGCTATCGATTGAACCACCCCGAGGAATATGAAAGTGATAAATTTGCAGTGACAAGGAAAAAATTTCCCCTTACCCCTATAACGGGTGGAAACAATTTTTTGTTTTTATTTTCCAGAGAAAAAATTAAAATTCTTTTAAAGTTAGATATGTATTAATTAAGCCTGGATCTTTTGAAAAAAATTAGGGGAGGAGGAAAAAGGGAGGGGGAAAAAACTCAATCATGTTAAAAAAAAGTAAATGATTATGATTAATTATGATTCACATTTTTGGAACCGTCAGCTAGTTTTAATTTCTATCGTTATAGATAACTGAATATAGAAACGGCGAAAACTTTTAAGGATTACTGAAAATTCTTCTAAATAAGATATATTTATAAATCAACATTAATAAAAGATTAGTATAAAAGTATAAATAATAATAATAGAAAAGTAAGAATAATAGAAAAAATATATAAGAATTATATACTTTACAGAACTACCAGTGGTGTTCAAATTTACGGTAGAAATTTGAAATTTCTGTAATAGAGTGTTAAAAGATATTCTGCTGACAGCATTTATCAGAGGACCCTTCTTTCAAAGGGATGGATTGGGTTGTTTTACCTCTGAGCGGCACTTTTTTGCGCACATTGGACTAAATGGCCAGGTCACAAGGACCCCGAAGGCTCAGAAAAGGTTGGGGGAGGGGACCCACTGGAACAGCTGTTGGGGGACAGATGGTAGCCTCCCGTTAAGGCCATCCAGCGTGTTCTTTATCGTTGGGTTGTTTTACCTCTGAGCGGCACTTTTTTGCACACCATGGGCTAAATGGCCAGGTCACAAGGACCCCGAAGGCTCAGAGAAGGTTGGGGGAGGGGACCCACTGGAACAGCTGTTAGGAAACAGATGGTAGCCTCCCATCAAGGCCATCCAGCGTTTTCTTTAACGTGCACAGGGTATGGCTCTCCCGCACACGGGGCCACGGCTTAACGTCCCATCCGACGGACGGCGGCCTTTTCAAGCCCATCGGTGTCTCCTACTGACCGTGGGCAGGGCGGGGAATTTTGCGGAGATAAATCTCAACGCTGAGCCAGCTGGGACTCGAACCTGGGAACTACAGATTACGAGCCTGGCGCGCTACCGACTGAGCCACCCCCTCCCCCAATACCTGGGAGAGTGACCACCTGGGAACACCGCGTGCAGTTGGCCAAAAATCTGCTGAGGACCCGCCATCTTCACTGAACTGACAGGCTCCTGTCAGACCGGCGCGGGGGTGGCTCAGTCGATAGCGCGCCAGGCTCGTAATCTGTAGTTCCCAGGTTCGAGTCCCAGCTGGGCTTGAAAAGAACGCCGTTCGTCGGATGGGACGTTAAGCCGTGGCTCCGTGTGCGGGAGAGCCATACCCTGTGCACGTTAAAGAACACGCTGGAAGGCCTTGACGGGAGGCTACCATCTGTCTCCCAACAGTTGTTCCAGTGGGTCCCTTCCCCCAGCCTTCTCTGAGCCTTCGGGGTCCATGTGACCTGGCCATTTAGCCCATGGTGTGCAAAAAAGTGCCGCTCAGAGGTAAAACAACCCAACGTTAAAGAACACGCTGGATGGTCTTGATGGGAGGCTACCATCTGTCTCCCAACAGCTGTTCCTGTGGATCCCCTCCCCCAACCTTCTCTGAGCCTTCGGGGTCCATGTGACCTGGCCATTTAGCCCATGGTGTGCAAAAAAGTGCCGCTCAGAGGTAAAACAACACAAACACAACCCCCCCCCCCCCCGCCGCCCCAAAGAAAAGTGCGCGTGAAAATTTTATATTTTCGAAAAGTTTTACATAGCAATTTCAGATTCTCAAAAAGCTTTTCGTAGCAATTTTAGATTCTCGAGGTGGAAAAATGTGTCATGACAATTTTAAATACTCACAGTGTGCTGTGCGAATTATAGGGGAAAAAATGTGCCGTGACAATTCCAGATTCTGAAAGTGTTTAATTGCAATTTTAGATTTTAAAAAAGTGAGCAGCAAAAAATTAGTATTTTTGAAAACGTGCGCCGTGACAGTTTCGTGACCTCAAAAAAAAAAAACATTTCGTGACGATTTTGCATTTTCCAAAGGTGTGCCGCGACAATTCCAGATTCTCAAAGTGTTCCATTGGAATTTCTGATTTTCAAAAAAGATGAGCAGTAAGATTTCAGTACTTTTTCAAAAAAATGGCGCGCCGTGAGAATTTGTGTTTCGAAAAATGTGCCGTGAGAGTATCGTGATCTCAAAAAACATTTCGTGACGATTTTGCTTTTTCCAAAGGTGTGCCGTGACAATTCGAGATTCTCAAAGTGTTCCATTGGAATTTCAGATTTTCAAAAAAGGTGAGCAGTGAGATTTCAGTAATTCTTCAAAAAAAACTGCGCCGTGAGAATTTGTGTTTCGAAAAGTGTGCCGTGAGAGTTTCGTGATCTCAAAAAACATTTCGTGACGATTTTGCATTTTCCAAAGTTGTGCCGCGACAATTCCAGATTCTCAAAGTGTTCCATTGGAATTTCTGATTTTCAAAAAAGGTGAGCAGTGAGATTTCAGTACTTTTTCAAAAAAACTGCGCCGTGAGAATTTGTGTTTCGAAAAGTGTGCCGTGACAGTTTCGTGATCTCAAAAAAAAACATTTCGTGACGATTCTGCATTTTCCAAAGGTGTGCCGTGACAATTCCTGATTCTCAAAATGTTCCATTGGAATTTCAGATTTTCAAAAAAGGTGAGCAGTAAGATTTCAGTACTACTTCAAAAAAAAAAAAAACTGCGCCGTGAGAATTTGTGTTTCGAAAAGTGTGCCGTGACAGTTTCGTGATCTCAAAAAACCATTTCGTGACGATTCTGCATTTTCCAAAGGTGTGCCGTGACAATTCCTGATTCTCAAAGTGTTCCATTGGAATTTCAGATTTTCAAAAAAGGTGAGCAGTAATGTTTCAGTACTACTTCAAAAAAAAAAAAAACTGCGCCGTGAGAATTTGTGTTTCGAAAAGTGTGCCGTGACAGTTTCGTGATCTCAAAAAAACATTTCGTGACGATTCTGCATTTTCCAAAGGTGTGCCGTGACAATTCCAGATTCTCAGTGTTCCATTGGAATTTCAGATTTTCAAAAAAGGTGAGCAGTGAGATTTCAGTACTTCTTCAAAAAAAAACTGCGCCGTGAGAATTTGTGTTTCGAAAAGTGTGCCGTGAGAGTTTCGTGATCTCAAAAAAACATTTCGTGACGATTCTGCATTTTCCAAAGGTGTGCCGTGACAATTCCAGATTCTCAAAGTGTTCCATTGGAATTTCAGATTTTCAAAAAAGGTGAGCAGTAAGATTTCAGTACTTCTTCAAAAAAAAAAAAACTGCGCCGTGAGAATTTGTGTTTCGAAAAGTGTGCCGTGACAGTTTCGTGATCTCAAAAAAACATTTCGTGACGATTCTGCATTTTCCAAAGGTGTGCCGTGACAATTCCAGATTCTCAAAGTGTTCCATTGGAATTTCAGATTTTCAAAAAAGGTGAGCAGTAAGATTTCAGTACTTCTTCAAAAAAAAAAAAACTGCGCCGTGAGAATTTGTGTTTCGAAAAGTGTGCCGTGACAGTTTCGTGATCTCAAAAAACATTTCGTGACGATTCTGCATTTTCCAAAGGTGTGCCGTGACAATTCCAGATTCTCAGTGTTCCATTGGAATTTCTGATTTTCAAAAAAGGTGAGCAGTAAGATTTCAGTACTTCTTCAAAAAAAAACTGCTCCGTGAGAATTTGTGTTTCGAAAAGTGTGCCGTGACAGTTTCGTGATCTCAAAAAAACATTTCGTGACGATTCTGCATTTTCCAAAGGTGTGCCGTGACAATTCCACACCATTAAAAAACATGCCGTGACAATTCCAGATTGTGGAAAAAGTATGCCGTGACAATTTTTGATTATCTGAAATTGTATCATGAACAAAAAAAACTTCCGGAGGCACTGTTATAATCAATCAACAAACTTCACGCTATAAAAGAAAAAAAAAAGGGGGAAAACAGTAAAAAAATTAGAAAAGGCATAAAATGAATTAAAGGAATTATTCAAAAACTTCGGTCCGCCATTTCTAATTCATAAGAGGTTAGATAGCGGGGAGTGAAATAGACCTAGAGGCAGAAACCGACTTGTGTTTCTGAGTGAGAGCAGTCAACGGTTTCATTAGCATAGCTCGCTTTAGTTGCCAACCCTCCCCATGGGATTGCGAGCCAGTGTGCAGCTATCTACCACCGCTGCCAAAGGGGCTGACAGAGCTCACGTGAGGCTACCGTCCTTTCCTTCCACTGACTGATGAAGTGTCAGTGCTTCGGAATGAATCATGGCCTTTGGCTGATCTGTGGGAAGTTGCCAGATGCTCCAGACAGATTTCTCTCTCGGTTACATTAATTATAAACACCTCGTCAGTAGTGGCCAACACTTCAGGTGTGGATGCGCTTCGCCTAGGGTTCTTGGTGGGGCTGTCGTAGCCACCCACTGTCAATGCTCGAGATCCAGCGAAAGCGGGAATGTTTGTAAAGAATATTCGGACCTATTTTTTTCTTCTTTCAGTTCTTTAAACCTTCGCCAAACATTGGTTATTTTATTATCGCCCTTCCGTGTCTAGTTGAGTCTAAGAGGAAGCGGTTGCCGTGGTAACAGATGCGGTTGAAATGAAAAGGGACAACAGGGAGAAAAAAAGAGGATGAGAGATGGTTTTTGTTTGGGACTGCAAACGAAAAACACATTTGCTTTTTAGATTTAGTTTTTTTTTGTGGTTGAAGATAAAAAAGATGGAATAAATGAAGTAGGACTTGTCCAAACTGTCAGATTTGTTTGGAATGAGGGGAAAAAAAAGAGAAATGATTTTCATTCCGGTTGTAAACTTTTCTATAGGTTGCCATGGTTACGGATGCGAGTTATATTCGTACATTAAGTAGTAGTAATTAGAATTAAGTGAAACATAGTCGTAATTGTGGGTTGTACGGTTATTGCACATTTTTTTGCACATTTTTTTGCACACAATGGTCTAAATGGCCATGTCACAAGGACCCCGAAGGCTCAGAAGGTTGGGGGATGGGATCCACTGAAACAGCTATTGGGAGACAGATGGTAGCCTCCCGTCAAGGCCATCCAGCGTGTTCTTTGATGTTGGGTTGTTTTACCACTGAGCGGCACTTTTTTGAACACCATGGATTAATGGCCAGGTCACAAGGACCCCGAAAGCTCACAGAAGGTTGGGGGAGGGGACCCACTGGAACAGCTGTTGGGAGACAGATGGTAGCCTCCCGTCAAGGCCATCCAGCGTGTTTTTTAACGTTGGGTTGTTTTACCGCTGAGCGGCACTTTTTTTTCACACCATGGGCTAAATGGTCAGGTCACAAGGACCCCGAAAGCTCACAGAAGGTTGGGGGAGGGGACCCACTGGAACAGCTGTTGAGAGACAGATGGTAGCCTCCCATCAAGGCCATTCAGCGTGTTCTTTAACGTTGGATTGTTTTACCTCTGAGCGGCACTTTTCTGCACACCATGGGCTAAATGGCCAGGTCACATGGACCCCGAAGTCTCAGAAAAGGTTGGGGGAGGGGACCCACTGGACCAGCTGTTGGGAGACAGATGGTAGCCTCCCGTCAAGGCCACCCAGCGTGTTCTTTAACGTGCACAGAGTATGGCTCTCCCAGCACACGGGGCCACGGCTTAACGTCCCATCCGACGGACGGCGGCCAATCCAAGCCCATCGGTGTAGGCTACTGACCATGGGCAGGGCGGGCAGTTTTGCAGAGATAAATCTCAACGCTGACCCAGATGGGACTCGAACCTTGGAACTGCAGATTACGAGCCTGGCGCGCTACCGACTGTGAAACTACCGCCTTAAAAGCGTTCAAAGAAAAAAAATAATTCTTGTAATCACTTAAACTAAATAATCCGGGTATAGGAAAGAACATTTTGTGCACGTTAAAGAACAAGCTGGATGGCCTTGACGGGAGGCTACCGTCTGTCTCCCAACAGCTGTTCCAGTGGGTCCCATCCCCCAACCTTCTCTGAGCCTTCGGGGTCCTTGTGACCTGACCATTTAGCCCATGGTGTTCAAAAAAGTGCCGCTCAGAGGTGAAACAACCCAACGTTAAAGAACACGCTGGATGACCTTGACGGGAGGTTACCATCTGTCACCCAACAGCTGTTCCAGTGGGTTCCCTCCACCAACCTTCTCTGAGCCTTCGGGGTCCTTGTGACCTGGCCATTTAGACCATGGTGTGCCAAAAAATTGCCGCTCAGAGGTAAAACGACCCAACCTTAAAGAACACACCGGATGGCCTTGACGGGAGGCTACCATCCGTCTCCCAACAGCTGTCCATGTGGGTTCCCTCCCCCAACTTTTTCTGAGCCTTCGGGGTCCTTGTGACCTGACCATTTAGACCATAGTGTGCAAAAAATATGCCGCTCAGAGGTAAAACAACCTAACGTTAAATATCACACTGGATGGCCTTGACGGGAGGCTACCCTCTGTCTCTCAACAGCTGTTGCAGTGGGTCCCCTTCCAAAACCTTCTTTGAGCCTTCTGGGTCCTTGTGACCTGGCCATTTAGCCCATGGTATGCAAAAAAATGCCGTTCAGAGGTAAAAGAACCCAAACAACAACCTCTTCCAAAATCTTTCTCTCGTCCCTTGAAGGTAAAACAAGCATTTCCAAACCTCTTATGAGCCCTTGGAGAACATGTGATTTAGCTATTCAGCCCATTGCATGCAGAGAAGTGCCAATCGGAGAAAAACAATCCAATTCTTTCTAAACTTTTTGTATGCCTTTTGTGTCTTATTGGCCTGGCATTTAGTCCATTGTGTGGAAAAACCAGGCGCTAGGTAGTAAAACTTCCTTAGCCTTCTCTGAGTAGTTCCATTACCAAGTCTTCTCCGAGCCCGTGAGGACCTTGCTACCTGGCCCTTTAACCCATTGTGTGCAAATAAGTGCTGTTCGTAGAAAAAACCAACCCGACCATTCCCAAAATCTTCTCTGAGCCCTTGAGGACCTTGTGACCTGGCCATTTAGCCCATGGTATGCAAAAAAATGCAGTTCAGAGGTAAAAGAACCCAAACAACAACCTCTTCCAAAATCTTTCTCTCGTCCCTTGAAGGTAAAACAAGCCATTTCCAAACCTCTTATGAGCCCTTGGAGAACATGTGATTTAGCTATTCAGCCCATTGCATGCAAAGAAGTGCCAATCGGAGAAAAACAATCCAATTCTTTCTAAACTTTTTGTATGCCTTTTGTTCTTATTGGCCTGGCATTTAGTCCATTGTGTGGAAAAACCAGGCGCTAGGTAGTAAAACTTCCTTAGCCTTCTCTGAGTAGTTCCATTACCAAGTCTTCTCCGAGCCCGTGAGGACCTTGCTACCTGGCCCTTTAACCCATTGTGTGCAAATAAGTGCTGTTCGTAGAAAAAACCAACCCGACCATTCCCAAAATCTTCTCTGAGCCCTTGAGGACCTTGTGACCTGGCCATTTAGCCCATGGTATGCAAAAAAATGCAGTTCAGAGGTAAAAGAACCCAAACAACAACCTCTTCCAAAATCTTTCTCTCGTCCCTTGAAGGTAAAACAAGCCATTTCCAAACCTCTTATGAGCCCTTGGAGAAATGTGATTTAGCTATTCAGCCCATTGCATGCAAAGAAGTGCCAATCGGAGAAAAACAATCCAATTCTTTCTAAACTTTTTGTATGCCTTTTGTGTCTTATTGGCCTGGCATTTAGTCCATTGTGTGGAAAAACCAGGCGCTAGGTAGTAAAACTTCCTTAGCCTTCTCTGAGTAGTTCCATTACCAAGTCTTCTCCGAGCCCGTGAGGACCTTGCTACCTGGCCCTTTAACCCATTGTGTGCAAATAAGTGCTGTTCGTAGAAAAAACCAACCCGACCATTCCCAAAATCTTCTCTGAGCCCTTGAGGACCTTGTGACCTGGCCATTTAGCCCATGGTATGCAAAAAAATGCAGTTCAGAGGTAAAAGAACCCAAACAACAACCTCTTCCAAAATCTTTCTCTCGTCCCTTGAAGGTAAAACAAGCCATTTCCAAACCTCTTATGAGCCCTTGGAGAACATGTGATTTAGCTATTCAGCCCATTGCATGCAAAGAAGTGCCAATCGGAGAAAAACAATCCAATTCTTTCTAAACTTTTTGTATGCCTTTTGTGTCTTATTGGCCTGGCATTTAGTCCATTGTGTGGAAAAACCAGGCGCTAGGTAGTAAAACTTCCTTAGCCTTCTCTGAGTAGTTCCATTACCAAGTCTTCTCCGAGCCCGTGAGGACCTTGCTACCTGGCCCTTTAACCCATTGTATGCAAATAAGTGCTGTTCGTAGAAAAAACCAACCCGACCATTCCCAAAATCTTCTCTGAGCCCTTGAGGACCTGGTGACCTGGCCATTTAACCCATTGTGGGCAAATAAGTGCTGTTCGTAGAAAAAACCAACCCGACCATTCCCAAAATCTTCTCTGAGCCCTTGAGGACCTTGTGACCTGGCCATTTAACCCATTGTGTGCAAATAAGTGCTGTTCGTAGAAAAACCAACCCGACCATTCGCAAAATCTTCTCTGAGCCCTTGAGGACCTTGTGACCTGGCCATTTAACCAATTGTGTGCATATAAGTGCTGTTCTTAGAAATACCAGCCCGACCATTCCCAAAATCTTCTCTGAGTCCTTTAGGAACTTGTGACCTAGCCATTTAACCCATTGTGTGCAAATAAGTGCTGTTCGTAGAAAAACGAGGCCGACTATTCCCAAAATCTTCTCTGAGCCCTTGAGAACCTTGTGACCTGGCCATTTAACCCATTGTGTGCAAATAAGTGCTGTTCGTAGAAAAACCAGGCCGACTATTCCCAAAATCTTCTCTGAGCCCTTGAGAACCTTGTGACCTGGCCATTTAACCCATTGTGTGCAAATAAGTGCTGTTCGTAGAAAAACCAGGCCGACCATTCCCAAAATCTTCTCTGAGCCCTTGAGGACCTTGTGACCTGGCCATTTAACCCATTGTGTGCAAATAAGTGCTGTTCGTAGAAAAACCAACCCGACCATTCCCAAAATCTTCTCTGAGCCCTTGAGAACCTTGTGACCTGGCCATTTAACCTATTGTGTGCAAATAAGTGCTGTTCGTAGAAAAACCAGGCCGACCATTCCCAAAATCTTCTCTGAGCCCTTGAGGACCTTGTGACCTGGCCATTTAACCCATTGTGTGCAAATAAGTGTTGTTCGTAGAAAAACCAACCCGACCATTCCCAAAATCTTCTCTGAGCCCTTGAGAACCTTGTGACCTGGCCATTTAACCCATTGTGTGCAAATAAGTGCTGTTCGTAGAAAAACCAGGCCGACCATTCCCAAAATCTTCTCTGAGCCCTTGAGGACCTTGTGACCTGGCCATTTAACCCATTGTGTGCAAATAAGTGTTGTTCGTAGAAAAACCAACCCGACCATTCCCAAAATCTTCTCTGAGCCCTTGAGGACCTTGTGACCTGGCCATTTAATCTATTGTGTGCAAATAAGTACTGTTCGTAGAAAAACCAGGCCGACCATTCCCAAAATCTTCTCCGAGTCTTTGAGGACCTTGTGACCTGGCCATTTAACCCATTGTGTGCAAATAAGTGCTGTTCGTAGAAATACCAGCCCGACCATTCCCAAAATCTTCTCTGAGTCCTTTAGGACCTTGTGACCTGGCCATTTAACCCATTGTGTGCAAATAAGTGCTGTTCGTAGAAAAACCAGGCCGACCATTCCCAAAATCTTCTCTGAGCCCTTGAGGACTTTGTGACCTGGCCATTTAACCCATTATGGGCAGAAAAAAACTACTAGAGGTAAAACAACCCATCCCCATTTCCACACCATTCATCACACTAAAAACTTCGAATAAATTATACATAAACTTATTATTCGTCATTAGCCAGGAGCTGGCGATGAAACCGGAAACACGCAGTGTGTCGCGTGCATTGTTCTTTTTGAAAAGAGAGTAGTGACGACACAGTTGTCGCACCTGTCACGGAAATTGCATCATAAAGCCAACATTAGCATTTTCCGTGATAATATGAGTCCCAGGGGAACTGAAACTAAATATAACCTTTTGGACTTTCGGACAGAGACGATCTGAAAATGTTACTGCAGACAGGACCACAAAAGAATGCCTTCATAATGGTTTGACCACATTAACCAGTTAAATATGTTGCATGAAAGCTATCGCATGAAATCAACGAAAGCTATCGCATTCTGCGATAGATTTCCACAAATAGAAATGCCACTGAAGCATATAAAATGAGGGATGTTGTACTGAGTTTTGTAATTTGAGGTTAGTGTTACTTCGGGAAAAAATTTAGTGCTAGTTTAGTGATTAGATGGCACGGACAGAAATATATGTCTCTGTTTATATCACTACCGTTCAGTTAATGTGGAATATAGGCTTTTTTTATTTTTAAATTTAATATATTGGCTTCCTTGTAATTCGACTGTGTGAAGTTTTTTCTGGAATTGGGACGTTGAAAAAAAAGACCAATTACTTCAGGTAAGAATACATTTTTTGAAGTGTTTCTTGATAGGTCGACAATTGAGTGGGAAACACCAGAAAAGTCAGAGGGTTTGGGTTGGGTTGTTTTAACTCTGAGCGGCACTTTTTTGCACACCATGGGCTAAATGGCCAGGTCACATGGACCCCGAAGGCTCGGAGAAGGTTGGGGGAGGGGACCCACTGGAACAGCTGTTGGGAGACAGATGGTAGCCTCCCGTCAAGGCCATCCAGCGTGTTCTTTAACGTTGGGTTGTTTTACCTCTGAGCGGCACTTTTTTGCACACCATGGGCTAAATGGCCATTTCACAAGGACCCCGAAGGCTCAGAAGGTTGGAGGGGACCCACTGGAACAGCTGTTGGGAGACAGATGGTAGCCTCCCGTCAAGGCCATCCAGCGTGTTCTTTAACGTTCGGTTGTTTTACCTCTGAGCGGCACTTTTTTGCACACCATGGGCTAAATGGCCAGGTCACATGGACCCCGAAGGTTGGGGGAGGGGATCCACTGGAACAGCTGTTGGGAGACAGATGGTAGCCTCCCGTCAAGGCCATCCAGCGTGTTCTTTAACGTTGGGTTGTTTTACCTCTGAGCGACACTTTTTTGCACACAATGGGCTAAATGGCCAGGTCACATGGACCCCGAAGGCTCAGAGAAGGTAGGGGGAGGGGACCCACTGGAACAGCTGTTGGGAGACAGATGGTAGCCTCCCGTCAAGGCCATCCAGCGTGTTCTTAAACGTGCACAGGGTATGGCTCTCCCGCACACGGTGCCACGGCTTAACGTCCCATCCGACGGACGGCGGCCTTTCCAAGCCCATCGGTGTCCCCTACTGACCGTGGACAGGGCGGGGAATTTTTGCGGAGATAAATCTCAACGCTGACTCAGCTGGGACTCGAACCTGGGAACTACAGACTACGAGCCTGGCGCGCAACCGAGAGCCACTCCCGCCCCTAGAAAAGTTAGAGAATTTTGTTGTTTTGTCACGGGGAATCTGTCTTCCAAACTCTGTAACTTTTAAAATATGAATTTAATGGAAAAATGTGACTGAAGATCAATTGAAGATCATAATCAGACCTATTGAAATCTCGCTTTTTCAGCAATATTCCTCCAGTATTTAAAGAGTTACAGAAGCTGGAATATTTTAAAATAGTAATGCTTAATAAAATTTACCCCATAAAATAATTAAAATTTTCGTAATGAGTCTTGTTTTAACCCTTTAACGCACTGGTTCTCAAACTTTTATGCTTCACGTACCCCCTGGAAATGTGTATGTAACTGGCATACCCCTTGTAGAAATAGATAAAACTATAGTTATAGTATAACAATGGGAATAAAATAAAACATATATATCAGTGGTTCTCAACCTTTTATGCTTCACGTACCCCCTGGAAATGTATATGTAACTGGCATACCCCTTGTAGAGATAGATAAAACTATAGTTATAGTATAACAATGGGAATAAAATAAAACATATATATCAGTGGTTCTCAACCTTTTATGCTTCACGTACCCCCTGGAAATGTATATGTAACTGGCATACCCCTTGTAGAGATACATAAAATTACAGTTATAGTATAACAATGGGAATAAAATAAACATATATATCAGTGGTTCTCAACCTTTTATGCTTCACGTACCCCCTGGAAATGTGTATGTAACTGGCGTACCCCTTGTATAGATAGATAAAACTATAGTTATAGTATAACAATGGGAATAAAATAAACATATATATCAGTGGTTCTCAACCTTTTATGCTTCTCGTACCCCCTGGAAAAGTGTATGTAACTGGCGTACCCCTTGTATAGATAGATAACACTATATTTATAGTATAACAATGGGAATAAAATAAAACATATATATCAGTGGTTCTCAACCTTTTATGCTTCACGTACCCCCTGGAAATGTGTATGTAACTGGCTCACCCCTTGTATAGATAGATAAAACTATAGTTATAGTATAACAATGGGAATAAAATAAAACATATATATCAGTGGTTCTCAACCATTTATGCTTCATGTACCCCCTGGAAATGTGTATGTAACTGGCGTACCCCTTGTATAGATAGATAAAACTATAGTTATAGTATAACAATGGGAATAAAATAAAACATATATCAGTGGTTCTCAACCTTTTATGCTTCATGTACCCCTAGAAATGTGTATGTAACTGGCGTACCCCTTGTATAGATAGATAAAACTATAGTTATAGTATGACAATGGGAATAAAATAAAACATATATATCAGTGGTTCTCAACCTTTTATGCTTCACGTACCCCCTGGAAATGTGTATGTAACTGGCATACCCCTTGTAGAGTTAGATAAAATTACAGTTATAGTATAACAATGGGAATAAAATAAAACATATATCAATGGTTCTCAACCTTTTATGCTTCACGTACCCCCTGCAAATGTGTATGTAACTGGCGTACCCCTTGTATAGATAGATAAAACTTTAGTTATAATATAACAATGGGAATAAAATAAAACATATATATCAGTGGTTCTCAACCTTTTATGCTTCACGTACCCCCTGGAAATGTGTCTGTAACTGGCGTACCCCTTGTATAGATAGATAAAACTATAGTTATAGTATAACAATGGGAATAAAATAAACATATATATCAGTGGTTCTCAACCTTTTATGCTTCTCGTACCCCCTGGAAAAGTGTATGTAACTGGCGTACCCCTTGTATAGATAGATAACACTATATTTATAGTATAACAATGGGAATAAAATAAAACATATATATCAGTGGTTCTCAACCTTTTATGCTTCATGTACCCCCTGGAAATGTGTATGTAACTGGCGTACCCCTTGTATAGATAGATAAAACTATAGTTATAGTATAACAATGGGAATAAAATAAAGCATATATATCGGTGGTTCTCAACCTTTTATGCTTCACGTACCCCCTGGAAATGTGTATGTAACTGGCGTACCCCTTGTATAGATAGATAAAACTATAGTCATAATATAACAATGGGAATAAAATAAAACATATATATCAGTAGTTCTCAACCTTTTATGCTTCACGTACCCCCTGGAAATGTGTATGTAACTGGCATACCCCTTGTAGAGATAGATAAAATTACAGTTATAGTATAAAAATGGGAATAAAATAAAACATATATATCAGTGGTTCTCAACCTTTTATGCTTCACGTACCCCCTGGAAATGTGTCTGTAACTGGCGTACCCCTTGTATAGATAGATAAAACTATAGTTATAGTATAACAATGGGAATAAAATAAAGCATATATATCAGTGGTTCTCAACCTTTTATGCTTCACGTACCCCCTGGAAATGTGTATGTAACTGGCGTACCCCTTGTATAGATAGATAAAACTATAGTATAGTATAACAATGGGAATAAAATAAAACATATATATCAGTGGTTCTCAACCTTTTATGCTTCACGTACCCCCTGGAAATGTGTATGTAATTGGCGTACCCCTTGTATAGATAGATAAAACTATAGTTATTGTATAACAATGGGAATAAAATAAAATATATATATCAGTGGTTCTCAACCTTTTATGCTTCACGTCCCCCCCGGAAATGTATATGTAACTGGCGTACCCCTTGTATAGATAGATAAAACTAAAGTTATAGTATAACAATGGGAATAAAATAAAACATATATATCAGTGGTTCTCAAACTTTTATGCTTCATGTACCCCTGGAAATGTGTATGTAACTGGCGTACCCCTTGTATAGATAGATAAAACTATAGTTATAGTATAACAATGGGAATAAAATAAACATATATATCAGTGGTTCTCAACCTTTTATGCTTCTCGTACCCCCTGGAAAAGTGTATGTAACTGGCGTACCCCTTGTATAGATAGATAACACTATATTTATAGTATAACAATGGGAATAAAATAAAACATATATATCAGTGGTTCTCAACCTTTTATGCTTCATGTACCCCCTGGAAATGTGTATGTAACTGGCGTACCCCTTGTATAGATAGATAAAACTATAGTTATAGTATAACAATGGGAATAAAATAAAGCATATATATCGGTGGTTCTCAACCTTTTATGCTTCACGTACCCCCTGGAAATGTGTATGTAATTGGCGTACCCTTTGTATAGATAGATAAAACTATAGTTATAGTATAACAATGGGAATAAAATAAAACATATATATCAGTGGTTCTCAACCTTTTATGCTTCACGTACCCCCTGGAAATGTGTATGTAACTGGCGTACCCCTTGTATAGATAGATAAAACTATAGTTATAGTATAACAATGGGAATAAAATAAAACATATATATCAGTGGTTCTCAACCTTTTATGCTTCACGTACCCCCTGGAAATGTGTATGTAACTGGCGTACCCCTTGTATAGATAGATAAAACTATAGTTATAGTATAACAATGGGAATAAAATAAAACATATATATTAGTGGTTCTCAACCTTTTATGCTTCACGTACCCCCTGGAAATGTGTATGTAACTGGCGTACCCCTTGTAGAGATAGATAAAATTACAGTTATAATATAACAATGGGAATAAAATAAAACATATATATCAGTGGTTCTCAACCTTTTATGCTTCACGTACCCCCTGGAAATGTGTATGTAACTGGCATACCCCTTGTAGAGGTAGATAAAATTACAGTTATAGTATAACAATGGGAATAAAATAAAGCATATATATCAGTGGTTCTCAACCTTTTATGCTTCACGTACCCCCTGGAAATGTGTATGTAATTGGCGTACCCCTTGTATAGATAGATAAAACTATAGTTATAGTATAACAATGGGAATAAAATAAAACATATATATCAGTGGTTCTCAACCTTTTATGCTTCATGTACCCCTGGAAATGTGTATGTAACTGGCGTACCCCTTGTATAGATAGATAAAACTATAGTTATAATATAACAATGGGAATAAAATAAAACATATATATCAGTGGTTCTCAACCTTTTATGCTTCACGTACCCCCTGGAAATGTGTATGTAACTGGCGTACCCCTTGTATAGATAGATAAAACTATAGTTATAGTATAACAATGGGAATAAAATAAAACATATATATCAGTGGTTCTCAACCTTTTATGCTTCACGTACCCCCTGGAAATGTGTATGTAACTGGCATACCCCTTGTAGAGGTAGATAAAATTACAGTTATAGTATAACAATGGGAATAAAATAAAGCATATATATCAGTGGTTCTCAAACTTTTATACTTCACGTACCCCCTGGAAATGTGTATGTAATTGGCGTACCCCTTGTATAGATAGATAAATCTATAGTTATAGTATAACAATGGGAATAAAATAAAACATATATATCAGTGGTTCTCAACCTTTTATGCTTCATGTACCCCTGGAAATGTGTATGTAACTGGCGTACCCCTTGTATAGATAGATAAAACTATAGTCATAATAAAACAATGGGAATAAAATAAAACATATATATCAGTGGTTTTCAACCTTTTATGCTTCACGTACCCCCTGGAAATGTGTATGTAACTGGCATACCCCTTGTAGAGATAGATAAAATTACAGTTATAGTATAAAAATGGGAATAAAATAAAACATATATATCAGTGGTTCTCAACCTTTTATGCTTCACGTACCCCCTGGAAATGTGTATGTAACTGGCGTACCCCTTGTATAGATAGATAAAACTACAGTTATAGTATAACAATGGGAATAAAATAAAACATATATATTAGTGGTTCTCAACCTTTTATGCTTCACGTACCCCCTGGAAATGTGTATGTAACTGGCGTACCCCTTGTATAGATAAATAAAACTATAGTTATAATATAACAATGGGAATAAAATAAAACATATATACTAGTGGTTCTCAACCTTTTATGCTTCACGTACCCCCTGGAAATGTGTATGTAACTGGCGTACCCCTTGTATAGATAGATAAAACTATAGTTATAGTATAACAATGGGAATAAAATAAAACATATATATCAGTGGTTCTCAACCTTTTATGCTTCATGTACCCCTGGAAATGTGTATGTAACTGGCATACCCTTTGTAGAGATAGATAAAATTACAGTTATAGTATAACAATGGGAATAAAATAAACATATATATCAGTGGTTCTCAAACTTTTATGCTTCACGTACCCCCTGGAAATGTGTATGTAACTGGCGTACCCCTTGTATAGATAGATAAAACTATAGTTATAGTGTAACAATGGGAATAAAATAAAACATATATATCAGTGGTTCTCAACCTTTTATGCTTCACGTACCCCCTGGAAATGTGTGTGTAACTGGCGTACCCCTTGTATAGATAGATAAAACTATAGTTATAGTATAACAATGGGAATAAAATAAAACATATATATCAGTGGTTCTCAACCTTTTATGCTTCATGTACCCCTGGAAATGTGTATGTAACTGGCGTACCCCTTGTATGGATAGATAAAATCACAGTTATAGTATAACAATGGGAATAAAATAAAACATATATATCAGTGGTTCTCAACCTTTTATGCTTCATGTACCCCTGGAAATGTGTGTGTAACTGGCGTACCCCTTGTATAGATAGATAAAACTATAGTTATAGTATAACAATGGGATTAAAATAAAACATATATATCAGTGGTTCTCAACCTTTTATGCTTCACGTACCCCCTGGAAATGTGTATGTAACTGGCGTACCCCTTGTATAGATAAATAAAACTATAGTTATAATATAACAATGGGAATAAAATAAAACATATATACTAGTGGTTCTCAACCTTTTATGCTTCACGTACCCCCTGGAAATGTGTATGTAACTGGCGTACCCCTTGTATAGATAGATAAAACTATAGTTATAGTATAACAATGGGAATAAAATAAAACATATATATCAGTGGTTCTCAACCTTTTATGCTTCATGTACCCCTGGAAATGTGTATGTAACTGGCATACCCTTTGTAGAGATAGATAAAATTACAGTTATAGTATAACAATGGGAATAAAATAAACATATATATCAGTGGTTCTCAACCTTTTATGCTTCACGTACCCCCTGGAAATGTGTATGTAACTGGCGTACCCCTTGTATAGATAGATAAAACTATAGTTATAGTATAACAATGGGAATAAAATAAAACATATATATCAGTGGTTCTCAACCTTTTATGCTTCATGTACCCCCTGGAAATGTGTATGTAACTGGCGTACCCCTTGTATGGATAGATAAAATCACAGTTATAGTATAACAATGGGAATAAAATAAAACATATATATCAGTGGTTCTCAACCTTTTATGCTTCATGTACCCCTGGAAATGTGTGTGTAACTGGCGTACCCCTTGTATAGATAGATAAAACTATAGTTGTAGTATAACAATGGGAATAAAATAAAACATATATATCAGTGGTTCTCAACCTTTTATGCTTCACGTACCCCCTGGAAATGTGTATGTAACTGGCGTACCCCTTGTATAGATAGATAAAACTATAGTTATAGTATGACAATGGGAATAAAATAAAACATATATATCAGTGGTTCTCAACCTTTTATGCTTCACGTACCCCCTGGAAATGTGTATGTAACTGGCGTACCCCTTGTATAGATAGATAAAACTATAGTTGTAGTATAACAATGGGAATAAAATAAAACATATATATCAGTGGTTCTCAACCTTTTATGCTTCACGTACCCCCTGGAAATGTGTATGTAACTGGCATACCCCTTGTAGAGTTAGATAAAATTACAGTTATAGTATAACAATGGGAATAAAATAAAACATATATCAATGGTTCTCAACCTTTTATGCTTCACGTACCCCCTGCAAATGTGTATGTAACTGGCGTACCCCTTGTATAGATAGATAAAACTTTAGTTATAATATAACAATGGGAATAAAATAAAACATATATATCAGTGGTTCTCAACCTTTTATGCTTCACGTACCCACTGGAAATGTGTCTGTAACTGGCGTACCCCTTGTATAGATAGATAAAACTATAGTTATAGTATAACAATGGGAATAAAATAAAGCATATATATCGGTGGTTCTCAACCTTTTATGCTTCACGTACCCCCTGGAAATGTGTATGTAACTGGCGTACCCCTTGTATAGATAGATAAAACTATAGTCATAATATAACAATGGGAATAAAATAAAACATATATATCAGTGGTTCTCAACCTTTTATGCTTCACGTACCCCCTGGAAATGTGTATGTAACTGGCATACCCCTTGTAGAGATAGATAAAATTACAGTTATAGTATAAAAATGGGAATAAAATAAAGCATATATATCAGTGGTTCTCAACCTTTTATGCTTCACGTACCCCCTGGAAATGTGTATGTAACTGGCATACCCCTTGTAGAGGTAGATAAAATTACAGTTATAGTATAACAATGGGAATAAAATAAAACATATATATCAGTGGTTCTCAACCTTTTATGCTTCACGTACCCCCTGGAAATGTGTATGTAACTGGCATACCCCTTGTAGAGGTAGATAAAATTACAGTTATAGTATAACAATGGGAATAAAATAAAACATATATATCAGTGGTTCTCAACCTTTTATGCTTCACGTATCCCCTGGAAATTTGTATGTAACTGGCGTACCCCTTGTGTAGATAGATAAAACTAAAGTTATAATATAACAATGGGAATAAAATAAAGCATATATATCAGTGGTTCTCAACCTTTTATGCTTCATGTACCCCTGGAAATGTGTATGTAACTGGCGTACCCGTTGTATAGATAGATAAAACTATAGTTATAGTATAACAATGGGAATAAAATAAAACATATATATCAGTGGTTCTCAACCTTTTATGCTTCACGTACCCCCTGGAAATGTGTGTGTAACTGGCGTACCCCTTGTATAGATAGATAAAACTATAGTTATAGTATAACAATGGGAATAAAATAAAACATATATATCAGTGGTTCTCAACCTTTTATGCTTCATGTACCCCTGGAAATGTGTATGTAACTGGCGTACCCCTTGTATGGATAGATAAAATCACAGTTATAGTATAACAATGGGAATAAAATAAAACATATATATCAGTGGTTCTCAACCTTTTATGCTTCATGTACCCCTGGAAATGTGTGTGTAACTGGCGTACCCCTTGTATAGATAGATAAAACTATAGTTATAGTATAACAATGGGAATAAAATAAAACATATATATCAGTGGTTCTCAACCTTTTATGCTTCATGTACCCCTGGAAATGTGTGTGTAACTGGCTTACCCCTTGTATAGATAGATAAAACTATAGTTATAGTATAACAATGGGAATAAAATAAAACATATAAATCAGTGGTTCTCAACCTTTTATGCTTCACGTACCCCCTGGAAATTTGTATGTAACTGGCGTACCCCTTGTATAGATAGATAAAACTATAGTTATAGTATAACAATGGGAATAATATAAAACATATATATCAGTGGTTCTCAACCTTTTATGCTTCACGTACCCCCTGGAAATGTGTATGTAACTGGCGTACCCCTTGTATAGATAGATAAAACTATAGTTATAGTATAACAATGGGAATAAAATAAAACATATATATCAGTGGTTCTCAACCTTTTATGCTTCACGTACCCCCTGGAAATGTGTATGTAACAGGCGTACCCCTTGTATAGATAGATAAAACTATAATTATATTATAACAATGGGAATAAAATAAAACATGTATACATACACATTAAATTTTGTATTCATAAATTACATATATCGATAAACACAAAAAATGACGTAAACAATTTATCAAATCTTATAAAATTATAAACATTTTATTGGATAATCCACTTTTGAGCTCTGACGGCGTCCCACAAAAAATTTACCGCAATCCCAAAGTTAAGAACTCTTGTTTTAAAATCCATAACGGCCCAAAACGGCCGAAATTTTGAAATGAACTCGTCCAAATTAAACCATTCCTTTGTCTGCATTACCCTCTACCCTTTTCTTAAATTCCCTGGGCGTTAAACTGTAAATCACTTAATAATGTAAATATACATTTTTAGAAGTTTGCGTAATGATTATTTTAATACCAGAAAATTGCGAATGATTTATATTAAATATTCAAACTTCCATAAATCTTTAAATACTAAACGAATATTTTT
>JAWZYU010000185.1:288882-330882 GCA_038380435.1 Ryuthela nishihirai | reverse complement strand
GCTCCCAAGATAATTAAATTGTGACACCTGCTCAAGACTGCAACCATTCAGATTAACTGAATCACAGCCTGCCTGACCAATTTTCATCACTTTAGTTTTCTCTCTGTTTATAACCAAACCTACTCTACTACCAGTCTCATCAACAGCTCGAATGAAAGAGTTCATCTCATCAACATCATTTGCCAAAAGGGATAAATCATCAGCATAATCTAAATCAGAAATTTTCGCATCTTCAGCCCATTTAAGGCCAAAATCTTTCCCTCGAAGTGAATTTCGCATAACATAATCAATAACCAAACTAAAGAGAAAAGGAGACAAAATGCACCCTTGTCGAACACCAGAAGTAATGCTAAACCAATTGCTACAAGCCTTACCAACTCTCACACACGATTCAGTGTTATTATAGAGAGCTTTCATTATGTTAATTAACTTGTCAGGTATATCATATGATCTCACAATCGACCACAAATTATGACGATCAACAGAGTCGAAAGCCTTTTTGAAATCAACAAAGCTAGCAACCAAAGGTTTCTGAAACTCTAAACATTTCTCAAGAATCTGCCTAAGTGAAAATATCTGATCCACACATCCCCTACCACTTCTGAATCCACATTGCTCATCACGCAATTGCCTGTCAACCAGATTCTTAATTCTATTAAGCACAATCATGGAAAGAACTTTACCTGGAACAGAGAGTAGGCTGATACCCCTATAGTTATCACAAGAACTGCGATCACCTTTTTTGAAAATAGGGATAACAATAGCTCTGGTAAAATCCTTAGGAACCATGCCTTTATCATAAAAGATATTCAGAATTTCAGTCATCCAAGTGGTAACCGAAACATTCCCAGCTCTAAGCATTTCCGTAGTAATTTCATCTACCCCTTGGGATTTATGTAGTTTCAGTTTAGAAACAGCCAAAATAACTTCAGATTGTGTTACAGGGCCAACATTAAAGCCACCAATGCATCTATCATCATTGCAAACAATGGGAATAGAACTAACCACATTGTTTAGAACATCACTGAAATGCTCAGCCCACCTAGTCATGACAGAATCCTCACCTTCTATAACCTTACCTTATTTATCCTTCAATCCCTGTATACATGTCCGATTTCTACCACATAAAACATTAACTATCTGGTACAGCTCTCTGCTGTTGTGCTGTCTAACTGCTTCCTCGGCTTTGTCAGCCAAACCATCAAGCCAAAGATTCTTATCAGCAGCTAACTGATCTTTTACACGTTTATTAAGTTCTCTCTAATGCTTTCTATTAGGACTAGTAGGGTATTGATTAAAGACATTCCTGCAGTTCTTTCTTTCCAAAATAAGCTCAAGTGCCTTATCACTCAGATAATTCTGTCTCCTCTGCTCCTTTTTCCCTAAAAGAGTACTGTTAGTTTCCAAAAAAGCCTGTTTAAAATGATCCCATTCTTCCTCAACTTCAGTAGTAAGCATACCATGACTGTCATAATGACTAAGTAACCTATCATGGTAAGCTTTGTCTATAACTGGGTCTTTGAGAGCTTCAGTATTAAAAGTAAATTTTTTAACCCTAGCACAATACTTTTTAAGTTTAAGTTGCAAGACACTTTTAACAAGGTAATGGTCAGATCCAATTTCAGCTCCCCTATATGCCCTGGTATTTCTAACAGAACTAACCCATTTGCTGTTAATTAATATATAATCAATCATATTCTTATGCAGCCCATCTGGTGAAATATGTACATATGTACTTATGTATGTCGCGGTGTTTGTAATAAGTGTTAGTTATTCTGAATCCATTGAGTTTACTTACCTGTAGGAGACGTTGCCCATTGCAGCTACCAATACCAAAAGGGCCTATTACTCCTCTCCAAAGGTCAGAGTCAGTACCAACTTTGGCATTGAAGTCACCTAGAACAAGGGTAATATCTCCTTTCTTGACAGAATTCAAAATATCTTGAAGTTGTTCATAAAATCTATCCTTCTCATCCTCATCGGCATCCTCAGTGGGGGCATAACAGCAGATAACATTCAGGTCTTTAACGCTTGTCTGAAATTTTGCTGTAAGAAAGCTGCAGAGTCCTCACATTCCAACTACCTATGGAGAGAAAATGGTTAGTGGGATGTTTAAAGAAACTATGTTTATTGAGAGAGGGAATGCCGACAATATCAAACAGCCCCCTAATCGCAGACATGGGGCAAAGACCCGTTCCCCCACTACTAAAGGCTGAAGCCATCTACACTGGAAGACTTCCTCCAATGTAGAATTTGACGATGCCAATAGAAGCAAAGAGTTCAGGTGCCTGCGATGACTTCTGCTCAGGATTATCCACCAACTGATAAACATATCCTGTGAATCTATTCACTTGGGGCTGTCAACCCACAAACAAACAGAAAACACAGCGGAAGATTTTCCCTCCACAGAAGCCCACCAGTGCAGCAAAATCAGGATCCATAATCAAGCTCAGAGCCATATATCTGTACAGTCCAGTAGGTTTATATGGTCAGCACCAGGACCCTGTGTGGTTGACCACTCCTCAGCAGGGTAGAAAAAAAAGAAAAGTAGCCATAGTTGTCCAGATCAGTAGGCCACACTAATCTGGCAGCCCTCCCCTTCCGTTCACTTCCACAAGAGAGTATCTCTTTTGAAAGGTACTAACGGTCTGCACCACGAGAAGGCGGGGTCGGACATTAGGTGCTAGGCTTGGCCGATTCTATGCATCATCACAGGGGATTGGTGCATAGCTCTCCTTCCAGTGACTACCTAGCTAACATTTATCTAATCAATTCCAAATATAGTTATTGCGAAATCGCATGCAGTTTTTAATGGTGAATATTAATCTCTTATTTGTATAACAAATTTAACAGTTGTTCGATGAGAGGTCACAGACGTTTGTTTAATTACGAATAAATTTGAATGCATAATAGAAAAGTTTTGGTTTTTTTTTTTAGAAATCCAAAATGTCAAACACTTTTCTGGCTGTTTCAACAAAACATACATGGCAGTTCAGTTCTAATTATTGCAGAACTTGCATCAGTCTCTCGAATTATTTAAAAAGGAAAATAAAATATTCAGAAACAAAGAATGGGGGGGGGTTCAGTCGGTAGCGCGCCAGGCTCGTAATCTGTGGTTCCCAGATTCGAGTCCCAGCTGGGTCAGCGTTGAGATTTGTCTCCGCAAAACTCCCCGCCCTGCCCACGGTGAGTAGGGGACACCGATGGGCTTGGAAAGGCCGCCGTCCGTCGGACGGGACGTTAAGACGTGGCCCCGTGTATGGGAGAACCATACCCTGTGCACGTTAAAGAACACACTGGTGGCCTTGACGGGAAGCTACCATCTGTCTCCCAACAGCTGTTCCAGTGGGTCCCCTCCCAAAACTTTTGGGTTTTGGGGGAGTGCGTCCCCTCCCAAAACTTCTCTGAGCCTTCGGGGTCCTTGTGACCTGGCCATTTAGCCCATTGTGTGCAAAAAAGTGACGCTTAGAGGTAAAGCAACCCAACGTTAAAGAACACGCTGGATGGCCTTGACAGGAGGCTACCATCTGTCTCCCAACAGCTGTTCCAGTGGGTCCCCTCCTCCAACCTTCTCTGAGCCTTCGGGGTCCATGTGACCTGGCCATTTAGTCCATTGTGTGCAAAAAAGTGCCGCTCAGAGGTAAAACAACCCAACGTAAAGAACACGCTGGATGGCCTTGACGGGAGGCTACCATCTGTCTCCCAACAGCTGTTCCAGTGGGTCCCCTCCTCCAACCTTCTCTGAGCCTTCGGGGTCCATGTGACCTGGCCATTTAGCCCATTGTGTGCAAAAAAGTGACGCTTAGAGGTAAAACAACCCAACGTTAAAGAACACGCTGGATGGTCTTGACGGGAGGCTACCATCTGTCTCCCAACAGCTGTTCCAGTGGGTCCCCTCCTCCCCCAACCTTCTCCGAGCCTTCGGGGTCCATGTGACCTGGTCATTTAGCCCATGGCAAAAAAGATGGCCTCTGAGTGGCAAAAAAGTGCCGCTCAGAGGTAAAACAACCCAACTGAACCCAGAAACAAACAATAATTTAAAAGTTAATTAAACCGACTTAAACAAGACATAAATTCTTACCTTACTACTCGAACGAAATCATCAATATTTGCGAAATCGGGATCGCCACCTCTGCTGATGAGATCGATCTTTAACAGTCGTTCCTGAAGTTTCTGCACAAAAGTCCTAAATTTTAAAAATATACCACACATACTTAGGATTGATCAATACGTACAATATATATCATCTATTATATAAATTGTACAAAATATAAATAACATATTACCTTTTATTTTCAGTATCATACCAATTTTTTTAAACGATAATGCAATTATTAGCATCTCATCATCATCATCCTCAAGCAACCATGGGTTACGAAGATCCAACTAGACTGTGCAGTTTAATTCTCCAAGCATATCTGTCCTGAGCTACATCTGCTGCATCTTTCCACTGCACAATCAATTCTAAAAAGATCCTGTTTGACATTGTCTAGGTTGGGTTGGGTTGTTTTACCTCTGAGCGGCACTTTTTTGCACACCATGGGCTAAATGGCCAGGTCACATTGACCCCGAAGGCTCAGAGAAGGTTGGGGGAGGGGACCCACAGGAACAGCTGTTGGGAGACAGATGGTAGTCTCCCGTCAAGGCCATCCAGCGTGTTCTTTAACGTTGGGTTGTTTTACCTCTGAGCGGCACTTTTTTGCACACCATGGGCTAAATGGCAAGGTCACACGGACCCCGAAGGAATAGAGAAGGTTGGGGGAGGGGATCCACTGGAACAGCTGTTGGGAGACAGATGATAGTCTCCCGTCAAGGCCATCCAGCGTGTTCGTTAACGTTCACAGGGTATGGCTCTCCCGCACACGGGGCCACGGCTTAACGTCCCATCAGAAGGACGGCGGCCTTTCCAAGCCCATCGGTGTCCCTGACTCACCGTGGGCAAGGCGGGGAATTTTGTGGAGATAAATCTCAACGCTAACCCAGCGGGGACTCGAACCTGGGAACTACAGATTACGAGCCTGGCGCGCTACCGACTGAGCCACTCCCGCCCCGACATTGTCTAGAGATTAGGATTTAGAGTATTTCAGTGGGTCTCGTCCCCCAACCTTTTAGTTTTAATCTAATCTATTGAAAAAGATTTCTGGCTGTTTCAACAAAACATGCATGTCAATTCAGCTCTATTATGACCAGGTCACAAGGACCTAGGGGTCTTTGTCACCTGGCCATTTACCCATTATGTGCAAAAAGTGTGCATATTAAAGAACACGCTGGATGGTCTTGACGAGAGGCTACCATCTGTCACCTAATAGCCGTTCCAGTGGGTCCCCTCCCCCAAACTTCTCTGAGTCTTTGGGGTCCTTGTGACCTGGTCATTTAGCCCATTGTGCGCAAAAAAGTGCCGCTAAGAGGTAAAATATTCCAACCCGTCAGATGGTACATTAAACCGTGGCGCCGTGTGCGGAACAGCCGTACCCTATGCACCTTAAAGAAAACGCTGGATGGCCTTGACGGGAGGCTACTATCTGTCTCCCAACAATTGTCCATTAAGTCCCCTCCTCAACCTTTTTTGATCCTTCGGGGTCCTTTTGACCTGACCTTTTAACCCATTGTGTGCAAAAAAGTGCCGCTCACAGATAAAACAACCCAACGTTAAAGAACACGCTGGATGGCCTTGACGGGAGGCTACTATCTGTCTCCCAACAACTGTCCATTAAGTCCCCCCTCAAGCCTTCTCTGAGACTTAGGGGTCCTTTTGACCTGACCTTTTAGCCCATTGTGTGCAAAAAAGTGCCGCTCACAGGTAAAACAACCCAACGTTAAAGAACACGCTGGATGGCCTTGACGGGAGGCTACTATCTGTCTCCCAACAACTGTCCATTAAGTCCCCCTCAAGCCTTCTCTGAGACTTAGGGGTCCTTTTGACCTGACCTTTTAGCCCATTGTGTGCAAAAAAGTGCCGCTCACAGGTAAAACAACCCAACGTTAAAGAACACGCTGGATGGCCTTGACGGGAGGCTACTATCTGTCTCCCAACAACTGTCCATTAAGTCCCCCTCAAGCCTTCTCTGAGACTTAGGGGTCCTTTTGACCTGACCTTTTAGCCCATTGTGTGCAAAAAAGTGCCGCTCACAGGTAAAACAACCCAACGTTAAAGAACACGCTGGATGGCCTTGACGAGAGGCTACTATCTGTCTCCCAACAACTGTCCATTAAGTCCCCCCTCAAGCCTTCTCTGAGACTTAGGGGTCCTTTTGACCTGACCTTTTAGCCCATTGTGTGCAAAAAAAGTGCCGCTCACAGGTAAAACAACCCAACGTTAAAGAACACGCTGGATGGCCTTGACGGGAGGCTACTATCTGTCTCCCAACAACTGTCCATTAAGTCCCCCTCAAGCCTTCTCTGAGACTTAGGGGTCCTTTTGACCTGACCTTTTAGCCCATTGTGTGTAAAAAAGTGCCGCTCACAGGTAAAACAACCCAACGTTAAAGAACACGCTGGATGGCCTTGACGGGAGGCTACTATCTGTCTCCCAACAACTGTCCATTAAGTCCCCCTCAAGCCTTCTCTGAGACTTAGGGGTCCTTTTGACCTGACCTTTTAGCCCATTGTGTGCAAAAAAGTGCCGCTCACAGGTAAAACAACCCAACGTTAAAGAACACGCTGGATGGCCTTGACGGGAGGCTACTATCTGTCTCCCAACAACTGTCCATTAAGTCCCCCTCAAGCCTTCTCTGAGACTTAGGGGTCCTTTTGACCTGACCTTTTAGCCCATTGTGTGCAAAAAAGTGCCGCTCACAGGTAAAACAACCCAACGTTAAAGAACACGCTGGATGGCCTTGACGAGAGGCTACTCTCTGTCTCCCAACAACTGTCCATTAAGTCCCCCCTCAAGCCTTCTCTGAGACTTAGGGGTCCTTTTGACCTGACCTTTTAGCCCATTGTGTGCAAAAAAGTGCCGCTCACAGGTAAAACAACCCAACGTTAAAGAACACGCTGGATGGCCTTGACGGGAGGCTACTATCTGTCTCCCAACAACTGTCCATTAAGTCCCCCTCAAGCCTTCTCTGAGACTTAGGGGTCCTTTTGACCTGACCTTTTAGCCCATTGTGTGCAAAAAAGTGCCGCTCACAGGTAAAACAACCCAACGTTAAAGAACACGCTGGATGGCCTTGACGGGAGGCTACTATCTGTCTCCCAACAACTGTCCATTAAGTCCCCCTCAAGCCTTCTCTGAGACTTAGGGGTCCTTTTGACCTGACCTTTTAGCCCATTGTGTGCAAAAAAGTGCCGCTCACAGGTAAAACAACCCAACGTTAAAGAACACGCTGGATGGCCTTGACGGGAGGCTACTATCTGTCTCCCAACAACTGTCCATTAAGTCCCCCTCAAGCCTTCTCTGAGACTTAGGGGTCCTTTTGACCTGACCTTTTAGCCCATTGTGTGCAAAAAAGTGCCGCTCACAGGTAAAACAACCCAACGTTAAAGAACACGCTGGATGACCTTGACGGGAGGCTACCATCTGTTTCCCAACAGCTGTTCCAGTGGGTCCCCTCCCCCAACCTTCTCCGAGTCCTCGGGGTCCTTTTCACCTGACCTTTTAACCCATTGTGCGCAAAAAAGTGCCGTTCAGCGGTAAAACAACACGATACTCGTCATATGATTTTTGGACAGCACTCTACCATTACTCCAGAACCCCAACTCTATCTCGAAGCTCGTAATCTGTAGTTCCCAGGTTCGAGTCCCAACTGGGTCAGCGTTGAGATTTATCTCCGCAAAATTCCCCGCCCTGCCCACGGTCAGTAGGGGACACCGATGGGCTTGGAAAGGCCGCCGTCCGTCGGATGGGACGTTAAACCGTGGCCCCGTGTGCGGGAAAGCCATACCCTGTGCACGTTAAAGAACACACTGGATGGCCTTGACGGGAGGCTACCATCGGTCTCCCAACAGCTGTTCCAGTGGGTCCCCTCCCCCAACCTTCTCTGAGCCTTCGGGGTCCATGTGACCTGGCCATTTAGCCCATGGTGTGCAAAAAAGTGCCGCTCAGAGGTAAAACAACCGAACAACCTATCTCGAAGCGTCACAAAGACTCGACGAAAATTGGGGGGGGAAGTTAGTGGGGAAGCGATAATCATACGAAGCGACATTTGCATCAACAAAATCACTGGGCAGAAAAATCCACACACTTCGTTGACATGACGTGAAGAGCACTCGTTAACCCACGGTGGAGCATTCTCTCTCTCCTAAGGTTTCATCCTCTCTACCGAGAGAAACACACATTCGACATCAAGAGAACCATCACGGCGAAGTTGATGCAGCAGCTGAATCTACGGTTCGGTAGCGAAACACAGCAACTCCGTGTTTAACACTGGAAATCACTCGTACCTATTCATCCACTGTCTGGGTTTGACTTGCAGTCTTTCTGATGACTCTACAGCAGAGAGTTGAAGAGCTCCTGCAAGTTTTGACTGACCACTGCAATACAATCTATTGCATCCAAATTCTGTGGGATCACACGAGCGCGCTGAATTGTGCATTCTAGCAAATAGTTCGTACATAAAGTGTACTCTACTCGCTTTTGAACACGGTGCAGTTGAATGCTACGATGCGCGTCGACTCAAAGGAGCATAATCGATAGAATTTGGCTGAGTTGACGTCATTTCCTAACCTAGTTTCCGGTGCACGCTCTGCCAAAACGCGCATGAACACGAAACGAAATGGTGGAGCGATATTTACGTAATAAGTGTTGTTTGAAGGGGAGAATGTCAGACGGTAATAGAAGTTGGCTTTTATTTCGATAGAAGTTGTTTGGAATGGATTTTGTTTGGAGAGAGGATGCGCAGTTAAAGTTCTCGTAAATGAATGTGGAAATTTCAAGTTTTGTAGTTGGTAAACATGGATGGTATTTTTGTATAGGTTAAAGATTAAAACGGCGTACAGAACATAGCATCAGAAGGAAAATGGCCTTTGACTGCTGAATTGGGGTAAGATTTGGGTTGGGTTGATTTACCTCTGAGGGGCACTTTTTTGCACACAATGGGTTGGGTTGTTTTACTTCTGAGTGGTACTTTTTTTGCACACAATGGGTTGGGTTGTTTTACCTCTGAATGGCACTTTTTTTTGCACACAATGGGTTGGGTTGTTTCACCTCTGAGGGGTACTTTTTTTGCACACAATGGGTTGGGTTGTTTTACCTCTGAGGACACATTTTTTGCACACCATGGGTTGGGTTGTTTTACCTTTGAGGGGCACTTTTTTTGCACACCGTGGGTTGGGTTGTTTTACTTCTGAGTGGCACTTTTTTTGCACACAATGGGTTGGGTTGTTTTACCTCTGAGTGGCACTTTTTTGCACACCATGGATTGGGTTGTTTAACCTCTGAGTGGCACATTTTTTTGCACACCATGGGTTGGGTTGTTTTACCTCTGAGGGACACTTTTTTTTGCACACCATGAATTAGGTTGGGTTATTTTACCTCTGAGGAGCACTTTTTTCACACAATGGGTTGGGTTGTTTTACCTCTGAGGAGCACTTTTTTTTCACACAATGGGTTGGGTTGTTTTACCTCTGAGGGGCACTTTTTTTTGCAAACCATGGGTTGGGTTGTTTTACCTCTGAGGAGCACTTTTTTTCACACATTGGGTTGGGTTGTTTTACCTCTGAGGAGCACTTTTTTTCACACAATGGGTTGGGTTGTTTTACCTCTGAAGAGCACTTTTTTTCACACAATGGGTTGGGTTGTTTTACTTCTGAGTGGCACTTTTTTGCACACAATGGGTTGGATTGTTTTACCTCTAAGCGGCACTTTTATTGCACACCATGGGTGGGTTGTTTTACTTCTGAGTGGTACTATTTTTTTGCACATCATGGGTTGGGTTGTTTTACTTCTGAGTGGTACTATTTTTTTTTTGCACACCATGGGTTGGGTTGTTTTACCTCTGAGTAGCACTTTTTTTGCACGCCATGGGCTAAATGGCCAGGTCACAAGGACCCCAAAAGCTCAGAGAAGGTTGGGGGAGGGGACACTGGAACAGCTGTTAGGAGACAGATGGTAGCCTCCCGTCAAGGCCATCCAGCGTGTTCTGTAACGTGCACAGTGTATGGCTCTCCCGCACAAGGGGCCACGGCTTAACGTCCCATCCGACGGACGGCGGCCTTTCGAAGCCCATCGGTGTCCCCTACTGACCGTGGGCAGGGCGGGGAATTTTACTCAAGTCGAGAAATTCAAGCAAAAATTAAAATAATATTGAAAATGTTAAATAGGTGAAAATGTGACGAGTACATAAAGAATAAACATTTATTGAATATGTTTTAATTAATGCAGATGAAGTAAAAAAATTGAAAGGTGAATTTATATAAGAAAAATTTATTAAAAATAATTTACTGCTGGTAGGCATCTCACACCTCCCAGGTTAAGAACCACTGCAGTCCACTAACAGAAAGATATTTCATTTATTCATTTATTTATTTATTCAACATTACCGATATTTATATCCTTATACAGGCTTTCTCATTATACATTTTTTAAAAATAATTAACTATAATGCTTTTTTAGCTCATTTTCATTTTACTCTTTTTGTTTTTTCGGGGCGGGGGTGGCTCAGTCGGTAGCGCGCCAGGCTCGTAATCTATAGTTCCCAGGTTCGAGTCCCAGCTGGGTCAGCGTTGAGATTTATCTCCGCAAAATTTCCCGCCCTGCCCACGGTCAGTAGGGGACACCGATGGGCTTGGAAAGGCCGCCGTCCGTCGGATGGGACGTTAAGCCGTGGCTCCGTGTGCGGGAGAGCCATACCCTGTGCACGTTAAAGAACACGCTGGATGGCCTTGACGGGAGGCTACCATCTGTATCCCAACAGCTGTTCCAGTGGGTCTCTTCCCCCAACCTTCTCTGAGCCTTCGGGGTCCATGTGACCTGGCCATTTAGCCCATGGTGTGCAAAAAAGTGCCGCTCAGAGGTAAAACAACCCAACGTTAAAAAACACGCTGGATGGCCTTGACGGAGGCTACCATCTGTCTTCCAGTGGGTCTCCTCCCCCAACCTTCTCTGAGCCTTCGGGGTCCTTGTGACCTGGCCATTTAGCCCATGGTGTGCAAAAAAGTGCCGCTCAGAGGTAAAACAACCCAACGTTAAAAAACACGCTGGATGGCTTTGACGGGAGGCTACCATCTGTCTCCCAACAGCTGTTCCAGTGGGTCTCCTCCCCCAACCTTCTCTGAGCTTTCGGGGTCCATGTGAGCTGGTCATTTAGACCATGGTGTGCAAAACAGTGCCGCTCAGAGGTAAAACAACCGAACCCAACCCTTTTTGTTTTTGTTTATTTACTTATTTCATTATTTATTTTTTAGATTCTGTTCCATAAATCTGTAGAGATTAGAAATTCAAATAAAATTTTATTAATTTTAATTTTAGAACAATTCATTTTATAATTCGTCTATTCATATTAATATCGCCAGAGATATTTTACAAAAAATAATCTCAGCCACTTAACTATGTGAATGATGGCTTTCCATTTATTATTAACATCAGGTAAATCTGCGGTACAGTTTCGTGTTGTTGTTGTTGTTTTTTAAAAGAATTTTGTTCAAAACCGAACAGAACTTTTCAACCAACAGTGCAGCCTTGTGAAAAATAATAATAATAATAATAAAATAGTGATGACATGTTTATTGGAATATATCAAGCTAGATCATGAGAAATCCAACATCCAATTTAATTATCTTGGAAGTTTAGTGCAAACACTAATGAAGAACAGTTGAGCGAAGTGTAGAAAAAGACACCTTAGCAACGGGAAGCTGCGTTGCTATGCACCGCATCTGATGAGAGATTTGACAGGAAAAAACACATCACAGGGGAATTTTAAAGTCCTAAGCTTAAAACAAATATTAATATAAGTAGTTGCTTATGAGATTTGCATCAACCTTTTAGAATTTGCCCTTATCTTTTATTTTAACTTGTAGAGTTTGCGAATTGTATCCGGGGACTTTAGAGTAGGGGAAAAATTCGTGGGGGGAAATAATCTGAACGAACTTAAAGATCCTTCTTCTAAAGATCTGACGTTTTGAAAAAAAAAAATCTTTTAAATTCATTGTGTTTTAATGTGAAGTTTATTCTGCATACCAAATGAGTTAGCTTTCCTGAAGAATTCTTTTCTTCCTTTTGTAAGGGCTCTCTTGTCAGTTTTCAATTTTGTTTTCTATATGGTAATTATGTGACTTTTTTTTTTTAATCTCCTATGGCATTTCGTCAGATTCATCAAGTTGTTCATATCGTCACATTCATCACCAAACAACAATCAGTTGTTGGGTTGGGTTGTTTTACCTCTGAGCGGCACTTTTTTGCACACCATGGGCTAAATGGCCAGGTCACATGGACCCCGAAGGCTCAGAGAAGGTTGTGGGAGGAGACCCACTGGAACAGCTGTTGGGAGACAGATGGTAGCCTCCCGTCAAGGCCACCCAGCGTGTTCTTTAACGTTGGGTTGTTTTACCTCTGAGCGGCACTTTTTTGCACACCATGGGCTAAATGGCCAGGTCACATGGACCCCGAAGGCTCAGAGAAGGTTGTGGGAGGAGACCCACTGGAACAGCTGTTGGGAGACAGATGGTAGCCTCCCGTCAAGGCCATCCAGTGTGTTCTTTAACGTTGGATTGTTTTACCTCTGAGCGGCACTTTTTGCACACCATGGGCTAAATGGCCAGGTCACATGGACCCCGAAGGCTCAGAGAAGGTTGGGGGAGGGGACCCACTGGGACAGCTGTTGGGAGATAGATGGTAGCCTCCCGTCAAGGCCATCCAGCGTGTTCTTTAACGTGCACAGGGTATGTCTCTCCCGCACACGGGACCACGGCTTAACGTCCCATCCGACGGACGGCGGCCTTTCCAAGAACATCGTTGTCCTCTACTGACCATGGGCAGGGCGGAGAATTTTGCGGAGATAAATCTCAACGCTGACCCAGCTGGGACTCGAACCTGGGAACTTCAGATTACGAGCCTGGCGCGCTACCGACTGAGCCACCCTCGCCCCTGGCCTTGATGAACGATACTACCTTTCTCGTAACAACTCTCCAGCGGATACTTTTTCCTCAATCCCCTGATCCCTCGGTGTCCTTTTCACCTCGCGATCTAGCCCATTGTGTGCCAAAAAGTGCTTCTTAGAAGTAAAGCAAATCAGTCCATACCCTATGTACGTTAAAGAACATGCTGGATATCCTGGATGGGAGACTAGAATGTCTTCTACCATCTGTCAAGTGGGTTTCCTTCTTCCAATCCTCTGAGCCCTCGGGGTCCTTGTGACCTTCACACCTAGCCCATTATATGCAAAAAACAAGTGTCTCTTATAGGTGAGATATTCCAACCTATAATCATCAGAAAATATTATGTGCAAAAAACAAGTGTCTCTCACAGGTGAGACATTCCAACCTATAATCATCAGAAAACATTATGTGCAAAAAATAAGTGTCTCTCATAGGTGAGACATTCCAATCTATAATCATCAGAAAACATTATGTGCAAAAAACAAGTGTCTCTCATAGGTGAGACATTCCAACCTATAATCATCAGAAAACGTTATGTGCAAAAAATAAATGTCTCTCACAGGTGAGACATTCCAACCTATAATCATCAGTAAACGTTATGTGCAAAAAATCAAGTGTCTCTCATAGGTGAGACATTCCAACCTATAATCATCAGAAAACATTATGTGCAAAAAACAAGTGTCTCTCATAGGTGAGACATTCCAACCTATAATCATCAGAAAACGTTATGTGCAAAAAACAAGTGTCTCTCATAGGTGAGACATTCCAACCTATAATCATCAGTAAACGTTATGTGCAAAAAATCAAGTGTCTCTCATAGGTGAGACATTCCAACCTATAATCATCAGAAAACATTATGTGCAAAAAACAAGTGTCTCTCATAGGTGAGACATTCCAACCTATAATCATAAGAAAACATTATGTGCAAAAAATAAGTGTCTCTCATAGGTGAGACATTCCAACCTATAATCATCAGAAAACGTTATGTGCAAAAAACAAGTGTCTCTCATAGGTGAGACATTCCAACCTATAATCACCAGAAAACATTATGTGCAAAAAACAAGTGTCTTTCATAGGTGAGACATTCCAACCTATAATCATCAGAAAACATTATGTGCAAAAAATAAGTGTCTCTCATAGATGAGACATTCCAACCTATAATCATCAGAAAACGTTATGTGCAAAAAACAAGTGTCTCTCACCGGTGAGACATTCCAACCTATAATCATCAGAAAACGTTATGTGCAAAAAACAAGTGTCTCTAATAGGTGAGACATTCCAATCTATAATCATCAGAAAACGTTATGTGCAAAAAATAAGTGTCTCTCATAGGTGACACATTCCAACCTATAATCATCAGAAAACGTTATGTGCAAAAACAAGTGTCTCTCATAGGTGAGACATTCCAACCTATAATCATCAGAAAACATTATGTGCAAAAAACAAGTGTCTCTCATAGGTGAGACATTCCAACCTATGATCATCAGAAAACGTTATGTGCAAAAAATAAGTGTCTCTCATAGGTGAGACATTCCAATCTATAATCATCAGAAAACGTTATGTGCAAAAAACAAGTGTCTCTCATAGGTGAGACATTCCAACCTATAATCATCAGAAAACGTTATGTGCAAAAAATAAGTGTCTCTCACAGGTCAGACGTTCCAACCTATAATCATCAGAAAACGTTATGTGCAAAAAACAAGTGTTTCTCATAGGCGAGACATTCCAACCTATAATCATCAGAAAAGGTTATGTGCAAAAAACAAGTGTCTCTCATAGGTGAGACATTCCAACCTGTAATCATCAGAAAACATTATGTGCAAAAATAAGTGTCTCTCACAGGTGAGACATTCCAACCTATAATCATCAGAAAACGTTATGTGCAAAAAATAAGTGTCTCTCATAGGTGAGAGATTCCAACCTATAATCATCAGAAAACATTATGTGCAAAAAATAAGTGTCTCTCATAGGTGAGACATTCCAACCTATAATCATCAGAAAACATTATGTGCAAAAAATAAGTGTCTCTCATAGGTGAGACATTCCAACCTATAATCACCAGAAAACATTATGTGCAAAAAATTAGTGTCTCTCATAGGTGAGACATTCCAACCTATAATCATCAGAAAACATTATGTGCAAAAAACAAGTGTCTCTAATAGGTGAGACATTCCAATCTATAATCATCAGAAAACGTTATGTGCAAAAAATTAGTGTCTCTCATAGGTGAGACATTCCAACCTATAATCATCAGAAAACATTATGTGCAAAAAATAAATGTCTCTCACAGGTGAGACATTTTAACCTATAATCATCAGAAAACATTATGTGCAAAAAATAAGTGTCTCTCACAGGTGAGACATTTTAACCTATAATTATCAGAAAACATTATGTGCAAAAAATAAGTGTCTCTCACAGGTGAGACATTTTAACCTATAATCGTCAGAAAACCTTATGTGCAAAAAATAAGTGTCTCTCACAGGTGAGACATTCCAACCTATAATCAGCAGAAAACGTTATGTGCAAAAAACAAGTGTCTCTCACAGGTGAGACATTCCAAACTATAATCATCAGAAAACATTACGTGCAAAAAATAAGTGTCTCTCATAGGTGAGACATTCCAACCTATAATCATCAGAAAACATTATGTGCAAAAAACAAGTATCTCTCATAGGTGAGACATTCCAACCTATAATCATCAGAAAACATTATGTGCAAAAAATAAGTGTCTCTCACAGGTGAGACATTCCAACCTATAATCATCAGAAAACATTATGTGCAAAAAATAAGTGTCTCTCATAGGTGAGACATTCCAACCTATAATCATCAGAAAACATTATGTGCAAAAAATAAATGTCTCTCACAGGTGAGACATTCCAACCTATAATCATCAGAAAACATTATGTGCAAAAAATAAGTGTCTCTCATAGGTGAGACATTCCAACCTATAATCATCAGAAAACATTATGTGCAAAAAACAAGTATCTCTCATAGGTGAGACATTCCAACCTATAATCATCAGAAAACATTATGTGCAAAAAATAAGTGTCTCTCACAGGTGAGATATTCCAACCTATAATCATCAGAAAATATTATGTGCAAAAAATAAGTGTCTCTCATAGGTGAGACATTCCAACCTATAATCATCAGAAAACATTATGTGCAAAAAATAAATGTCTCTCACAGGTGAGACATTCCAAACTATAATCATCAGAAAACATTATGTGCAAAAAATAAGTGTCTCTCATAGGTGAGACATTCCAACCTATAATCATCAGAAAACATTATGTGCAAAAAACAAGTATCTCTCATAGGTGAGACATTCCAACCTATAATCATCAGAAAACATTATGTGCAAAAAATAAGTGTCTCTCATAGGTGAGACATTCCAACCTATAATCATCAGAAAATATTATGTGCAAAAAACAAGTATCTCTCATAGGTGAGACATTCCAACCTATAATCATCAGAAAACATTATGTGCAAAAAATAAGTGTCTCTCACAGGTGAGACATTCCAACCTATAATCATCAGAAAACATTATGTGCAAAAAATAAGTGTCTCTCATAGGTGAGACTTTCCAACCTATAATCATCAGAAAATATTTGTATTCTTAGTGCCTGTAATCAAGAGTGATAAATGAACGAATGTTTAAATGGACTGAACCCAGACGAAAACCATAGTCACCAATATTATCATCGGCATGTGATTGTCAGAAACAGATTTGGTACAAAATGGATTCACTAACACAGAACAAGGCGAAACTTCATTACATTCAACACTTGACAATTCTGAGAATGAATTATTACTGCAAAGACTAAACAACAATTGAATGTCTACATCTTTGATGCTGTAGCTGCTTGCATCAGAGTTTAGGAGAGTTTCAACGGCATAATTAAATTAAATATTTCTAACCGACCAACTTGACATATATGGTCGCTTCGTGTGAGATGACGTCAACTTCGGGCATCGCGTATTAATGAGTCGTTGGCTCGTGCATTTTCGCAAACATGAGAGAAACTGAAATTTTGACAGACTCTGAAGTATCCAGGCGTAGGTGATGATAGACTCTGCAGACACGCATCTTCTTCAAGAATCATCGGTTCTGTTATCCGTGACGAACCGCAAACTAATTAGTGTTGCACACGTGGTCGACTGACTAGCGAAGAGAGAGTGTGTGGACGGCAGAAGTTAGAAAGCAGTGATTGGATTCTATCAACTTTGGAAGAGATGCATAATGTGGAAGCCAGTTCGTGGAAACATCACGTGGGAGCTAGATAATCGAGACGCTCTCCCCAAGTCACTGAAGCCTGCCGACCCTTAGAGACTCTATCAATAGCAGAGGAAATTCTGGAGAGCTGCTTTAAAAGCTTTTGGAAGTGCAGCATCATCTTGAGTAGAGAAAGAGATGAGGAGGAGGGATGCTGAGAGGCAGAGATGAGGGGGAGAGGCAAGACTGAGGGAAGAGAATTTATCTGGAAAGTTGGAGCTATCATCAACCTTACGCGTGGATGTGAGAGCAAGCTTTAGCTCTCTGCTGTCGATCCTTCTGCTCTCTCTCTGCTCTCGGTACTCTCGAAAGACAGAGAGTTGAAGAATGAGATTAAGAAATTCGCGTTCTTTTTCCCGGGATAACTAAGAGCGGCGGCGGTGACCACAAAAGATGTCATTACGAGGAGAAGGTATCTTAACATAATTAGGATTGCGGGAAAGTGAAGACAGAGTCTTCTGGATGTAAATGCGGTGAAGTTTGCTGCGCTTTATTGTGAAGAAGATGAGAGAGAGAGAGGAGGAGGAGATGGGTTTTGCTGTTGCAAAAGGAGGGAGAGGAAAGAGATTTCTGTTTAAGGATAATCAGTCTCCACTTTTGGATAAACTGGTCTTCTGAAGTGAGATGGGAGAAGTGATGGAGTAGGTGGAAAGGCGGGGATGTTAAGAGGATGGGAAGTTGAAGTTTCAATTAATTACCGAGAGAGGAAATTGTGTGGGAGTGGGAAGAACAATTGGGTTTTACCTCTGAGCGGCACTTTTTTGTACACAATGGGCTAAACGGCCAGGTCACAAGGACCCAGAAGGCTCAGAGAAAGTTGGGGGAGGGGACTCACTGGAAGAGCTGTTGGGGAGCAGATGATAGCCTCCCGTCAAGGCCATCCAGCTTATTCTTTAAAGTTGGGCTGTTTTACCTCTGAGCGGCACTTTTTTGTATACAATGGGCTAAATGGCCAGGTCACAAGGACCCAGAAGGCTCAGAGAAGGTTGGGGGAGGGGACTCACTGGAAGAACTGTTGGGAGACTGATGGTAGCCTCCCGTCAAGGTCATCCAGCGTGTTCTTTAACGTTGGGTTGTTTTACCTCTGAGAGGCACTTTTTTCGCACACCATGGGCTAAATAGCCAGGTCACAAGGACCTCGAAGGCTCAGAGAAGGTTAGGGTAGGGAATCCACTGGAACCGCTGTTGGGAGACAGACAGTAGCCTCCCGTCAAGGCCATCCATCGTGTTCTTTAACGTTGGGTTGGTTTACTTCTGAGAGGCACCTTTTTGCACACGATGGGCTAAATGGCCAGGTCACAAGGACCCCGAAGGCTCAGAGAAGGTTGGGGGAGGGGACCCACTGAAACAGCTTTTGGGAGACATATGGTAGCCTCCTGTCAAGGCTATCCAGTGTGTTCTTTAAGGTTGGGTTGTTTTACCTCTGAGCGGCACTTTTTTGCACACCATGGGCTAAATAGCCAGGTCACAAGGACCCCGCAGGCTCAGAGAAGGTTGTGGAGGTGACTCACTGGAACAGCTGTATGGAAACAGATGGTAGCCTCCCGTCAAGGCCATCCAGCGTGTTCTTTAACGTTGGGTTGTTTTACCTCTGAGCGGCACTTTTTTTGCACAGAATGTGCTAAATGGCCAGGTCACAAGGACCCCGAAGGCTCAGAGAAGGTTGGGGGAGGGGACCCACAGGAACAGCTGTTGGGAGACAGATGGTAGCCTCCCGTCAAGGCCATATAATCATTTTCAGCATGACCATATACCGTCAAGGCCTAATATGCACAGCGTATATATCTTCCGCACATGGGTCCACGTCTTAACATCTCATCCGACGGACGGCGGCCTTTCCAATCCGATCGGTGTCCCGGTACTGACCGTAGGCAGGGAGTTTTACGAAGATAAATTTCAACCCTGGCCCAGCTGGGACTAGAACCTGAGAACTGCAATTACTAACCTGGTGCGCCACTGAATGAGCCATCCCCCTTCCCATTTCCGAGTTTTTGGGGCGTTTCAAACGTTACTATTTACATACACAAAACAAACACTTCTTGAAATAAATAGAGGCGGGGTGGCTCAGTCGGTAGCGCGCCAGGCTCGTAATCTGTAGTTCCCAGGTTCGAGTCCCAGCTGGGTCAGCGTTGAGATTTATCTCCGCAAAATTCCCCGCCCTGCCCACGGTCAGTAGGGGACACCGATGGGCTTGGAAAGGCCGCCGTCCGTCGGATGGGACGTTAAGCCGTGGCCCCGTGTGCGGTAGAGCCATACTCTGTGCACGTTAAAGAACACACTGGATAGCCTTGACGGGAGGCTATCATCTGTCTCCTAACAACTCTTCCAGTGGATCCTTGCCCCAACCTTCTCCGAGTCTTCAGGGTCCATGTGACCTGGCCATTTAGCCCATGGTGTGCAAAAAAGTGCGGCTCAGAGGTAAAACAACCCAACTCTTGAAATAAAATAAACTAAACTTCTAAACGAAATTCACACATAAACAAAAAACACAACACATAACATTGCTAAAAACATTCCAACAATTCTCTCTCAGAACTTCAAATATTCGAAGGGTTTCTCGCCTTAACCACCAGGCCACGTATCCTTGAGTACGAAACTCGACGTTTCAAACAACAACATGAAAACAAATCCGATGTGGAAGGTGGGGGGGGTTCCAGCTGTCTTCGAAAGTTACGAAGTTACGAAAAGCACTCGTGAACAGTCCTGAAAAAGTGTTGAAGAGTGTTGCTGGAATGCTCCTGAAATGTAAATGGTGAGGAGTGGTAAGGGAAAATGTCAGCCACTTGTAAAAGAGCATTTCTTGCAGGAGATTTGTAGGATGTATCTGTGTACGTGATACGCTTTGAAGATCATCACTAGGATTGAAAGAATCGAGACCAGAGTGACAAGAAAGGTGGCACGAAATGAGATCGAAACAGCATCCCTTTCTAGATACCGTTGGGATGTTCTCAGTGGGGATGATTCTTCCCGCTTTCAAGAGTAGTAAAAACAGAAAGTTAAATAAATTGTGTCAAAAAGACTATCACACTAAAGTGGCACAAGCGTGTTCTTTAACGTGCACAGGGTTTGTTTGAGTTAGTTTACCTGATTAGTTGGGGCGGGGGTGGCTCAGTCGGTAGCGCGCCAGGCTCGTAATCTGTAGTTCCCAGGTTCGAGTCCCAGCTGGGTCAGCGTTGAGATTTATCTCCGCAAAATTCCCCGCCCTGCACACGGTCAGTAGGAGACACCGATGGGCTTCGAAAGGCCGCCGTCCGTCGGATGGGACGTATAGCCGTGGCCCCGTGTGCAGGAGAGTAGTACGAAAAGGGTTTGATAGAATAAAACGTATCACTATTACCAGAAAATTATCAATAGAATAAATAGTAGAATAAATCACTCTTGCCAAAAATATTCAATAAAGGAAAGGTCAAATCACCTCTGACAAATTATTCAACAGAATAGAGAAAAGAACAAATCACCATTAACAGAAATGTTCGATAGAATAAATGAAATAGTGAATCACTAATTCCAAAAAGTATTCAATAGAATAAAGAAAAGGACACTTCAATAATGCCAAAAATATTCAATAGAATAAAGGAAAGAACAAACCACTATTGCCACAAATGTTCTACCAAATAAAGAATACTCACTATCGCCAAAAATGTTTAACGGAATAAAGGAAAGAACAAACCACTATCGCCAAAAATGTTTAATGGAATACAGGAAAGAACAAACCACTATTGCTAAAAATGTTCTACCAAATAAAGAATACTCACTATCACCAAAAATGTTTAACGGAATAAAGGAAAGAACAAACCACTATCGCCAAAAATGTTTAATGGAATAAAGGAAAGAACAAACCACTATTGTCAAAAATATTTTAGCAAATAAAGAATACTCGCTATCGCCAAAAATGTTTAATGGAATAAAGGAAAGAACAAACCACTATTGCCAAAAATATTTTAGCAAATAAAGAATACTCGCTATCGCCAAAAATGTTTAATGGAATAAAGGAAAGAACAAACCATTATTGTCAAAAATATTTTAGCAAATAAAGAATACTCGCTATCGCCAAAAATGTTTAATGGAATAAAGGAAAGAACAAACCACTATTGCCAAAAATGTTCTACCAAATAAAGAATACTCACTATCGCCAAAAATGTTTAATGGAATAAAGGAAAAAACAAACCACTATCGCCAAAAATGTTTAATGGAATAAAGGAAAGAACAAACCACTATTGCTAAAAATGTTCTACCAAATAAAGAATACTCACTATCGCCAAAAATGTTTAACGGAATAAAGGAAAGAACAAACCACTATCGCCAAAAATGTTTAATGGAATAAAGGAAAGAACAAACCACTATTGCTAAAAATGTTCTACCAAATAAAGAATACTCACTATCGCCAAAAATGTTTAATGGAATAAAGGAAAGAACAAACCACTATTGTCAAAAATATTTTAGCAAATAAAGAATACTCGCTATCGCCAAAAATGTTTAATGGAATAAAGGAAAGAACAAACCACTATTGTCAAAAATATTTTAGCAAATAAAGAATACTCGCTATCGCCAAAAATGTTTAATGGAATAAAGGAAAGAACAAACCACTATTGCCAAAAATGTTCTACCAAATAAAGAATACTCACTATCGCCAAAAATGTTTAATGGAATAAAGGAAAGAACAAACCACTATTGCCAGAAATGTTCTACCAAAAAAAGAATACTCACTATCGCCAAAAATGCTTAATGGAATAAAGGAAAGAACAAACCACTATTGTCAAAAATGTTTTAGCAAATAAAGAATACTCGCTATCGCCAAAAATGTTTAATGGAATAAAGGAAAGAACAAACCACTATTGCCAAAAATGTTCTACGAAATAAAGAATACTCACTATCGCCAAAAATGTTTAATGGAATAAAGGAAAAAACAAACCACTATTGCCAGAAATGTTCTACCAAAAAAAGAATACTCACTATCGCCAAAAATGCTTAATGGAATAAAGGAAAGAACAAACCACTATTGTCGAAAATGTTTTAGCAAATAAAGAATACTCGCTATCGCCAAAAATGTTTAATGGAATAAAGGAAAGAACAAACCACTATTGCTAAAAATGTTCCACCAAATAAAGAATACTCACTATCGCCAAAAATGTTTAATGGAATAAAGGAAAGAACAAACCACTATTGTCAAAAATATTTTAGCAAATAAAGAATACTCGCTATCGCCAAAAATGTTTAATGGAATAAAGGAAAGAACAAACCACTATTGCCAAAAATATTTTAGCAAATAAAGAATACTCGCTATCGCCAAAAATGTTTAATGGAATAAAGGAAAGAACAAACCACTATTGTCAAAAATATTTTAGCAAATAAAGAATACTCGCTATCGCCAAAAATGTTTAATGGAATAAAGGAAAGAACAAACCACTATTGCCAAAAATGATCTACCAAATAAAGAATACTCACTATCGCCAAAAATGTTTAATGGAATAAAGGAAAAAACAAACCACTATTACCAGAAATGATCTACCAAAAAAAGAATACTCACTATCGCCAAAAATGCTTAATGGAATAAAGGAAAGAACAAACTACTATTGTCAAAAATGTTTTAGCAAATAAAGAATACTCGCTATCGCCAAAAATGTTTAATGGAATAAAGGAAACAACAAACCACTATGGCCAAAAATGTTCTACCAAATAAAGAATACTCACTATCGCCAAAAATGTTTAATGGAATAAAGGAAAAACAAACCACTATTGCCAGAAATGTTCTACCAAAAAAAGAATACTCACTATCGCCCAAAATGCTTAATGGAATAAAGGAAAGAACAAACCACTATTGTCAAAAATGTTTTAGCAAATAAAGAATACTCGCTATCGCCAAAAATGTTTAATGGAATAAAGGAAAGAACAAACCACTATTGCCAAAAATGTTCTACCAAATAAAGAATACTCACTGTCGCCAAAAAATTTAACGGAATAAAGGAAAGAACAAACCACTATTGCCAAAAATGTTCTACCAAAAAAAGAATACTCACTATCGCCAAAAATGTTTAATGGAATAGAGGAAAGAACAAACCACTATTGTCAAAAAAATTTTAGCAAATAAAGAATACTCGCTATCGCCAAAAATGTTTAATGGAATAAAGGAAAGAACAAACCACTATCGCCAAAAATGTTTAATGGAATAAAGGAAAGAACAAACCACTATTGCTAAAAATGTTCTACCAAATAAAGAATACTCACTATCGCCAAAAATGTTTAACGGAATAAAGGAAAGAACAAACCACTATCGCCAAAAATGTTTAATGGAATAAAGGAAAGAACAAACCACTATTGCTAAAAATGTTCTACCAAATAAAGAATACTCATTATCGCCAAAAATGTTTAATGGAATAAAGGAAAGAACAAACCACTATTGTCAAAAATATTTTAGCAAATAAAGAATACTCGCTATCGCCAAAAATGTTTAATGGAATAAAGGAAAGAACAAACCAGTATTGCCAAAAATGTTCTACCAAATAAAGAATACTCACTATCGCCAAAAATGTTTAATGGAATAAAGGAAAAAACAAACCACTATTGCCAGAAATGTTCTACCAAAAAAAGAATACTCACTATCGCCAAAAATGCTTAATGGAATAAAGGAAAGAACAAACCATTATTGTCAAAAATGTTTTAGCAAATAAAGAATACTCGCTATCACCAAAAATGTTTAATGGTATAAAGGAAAGAACAAACCACTATTGCCAAAAATGTTCTACCAAATAAAGAATACTCACTATCGCCAAAAATGTTTAATGGAATAAAGGAAAGAACAAACCACTATTGCCAAAAATGTTCTACCAAAAAAAGAATACTCACTATCGCCAAAAATGTTTAATGGAATAAAGGAAAGAACAAACCACTATTGTCAAAAATGTTTTAGCAAATAAAGAATACTCGCTATCGCCAAAAATGTTTAATGGAATAAAGGAAAGAACAAACCACTATTGCCAAAAATGTTCTACCAAATAAAGAATACTCACTATCGCCAAAAACGTTTAATGGAATAAAGGAAAAAACAAACCACTATTGCCAGAAATGTTCTAACAAAAAAAGAATACTCACTATCGCCAAAAATGCTTAATGGAATAAAGGAAAGAACAAACCACTATTGTCGAAAATGTTTTAGCAAATAAAGAATACTCGCTATCGCCATAAATGTTTAATGGACTACAGGAAAGAACAAACCACTATTGCTAAAAATGTTCCACCAAATAAAGAATACTCACTATCGCCAAAAATGTTTAATGGAATAAAGGAAAGAACAAACCACTATTGTCAAAAATATTTTAGCAAATAAAGAATACTCGCTATCGCCAAAAATGTTTAATGGAATAAAGGAAAGAACAAACCACTATTGCCAAAAATATTTTAGCAAATAAAGAATACTCGCTATCGCCAAAAATGTTTAATGGAATAAAGGAAAGAACAATCCACTATTGTCAAAAATATTTTAGCAAATAAAGAATACTCGCTATCGCCAAAAATGTTTAATGGAATAAAGGAAAGAACAAACCACTATTGCCAAAAATGTTCTACCAAATAAAGAATACTCACTATCGCCAACAATGTTTAATGGAATAAAGGAAAAAACAAACCACTATTGCCAGAAATGTTCTACCAAAAAAAGAATACTCACTATCGCCAAAAATGCTTAATGGAATAAAGGAAAGAACAAACCACTATTGTCAAAAATGTTTTAGCAAATAAAGAATACTCGCTATCGCCAAAAATGTTTAATGGAATAAAGGAAAGAACAAACCACTATTGCCAAAAATATTTTAGCAAATAAAGAATACTCGCTATCGCCAAAAATGTTTAATGGAATAAAGGAAAGAACAATCCACTATTGTCAAAAATATTTTAGCAAATAAAGAATACTCGCTATCGCCAAAAATGTTTAATGGAATAAAGGAAAGAACAAACCACTATTGCCAAAAATGTTCTACCAAATAAAGAATACTCACTATCGCCAACAATGTTTAATGGAATAAAGGAAAAAACAAACCACTATTGCCAGAAATGTTCTACCAAAAAAAGAATACTCACTATCGCCAAAAATGCTTAATGGAATAAAGGAAAGAACAAACCACTATTGTCAAAAATGTTTTAGCAAATAAAGAATACTCGCTATCGCCAAAAATGTTTAATGGAATAAAGGAAAGAACAAACCACTATTGCCAAAAATATTTTAGCAAATAAAGAATACTCGCTATCGCCAAAAATGTTTAATGGAATAAAGGAAAGAACAATCCACTATTGTCAAAAATATTTTAGCAAATAAAGAATACTCGCTATCGCCAAAAATGTTTAATGGAATAAAGGAAAGAACAAACCACTATTGCCAAAAATGTTCTACCAAATAAAGAATACTCACTATCGCCAACAATGTTTAATGGAATAAAGGAAAAAACAAACCACTATTGCCAGAAATGTTCTACCAAAAAAAGAATACTCACTATCGCCAAAAATGCTTAATGGAATAAAGGAAAGAACAAACCACTATTGTCAAAAATGTTTTAGCAAATAAAGAATACTCGCTATCGCCAAAAATGTTTAATGGAATAAAGGAAAGAACAAATCACTATTGCCAAAAATGTTCTACCAAATAAAGAATACTCACTATCGCCAAAAATGTTTAATGGAATAAAGGAAAAAACAAACCACTATTGCCAGAAATGTTCTACCAAAAAAAAAAATACTCACTATCGCCAAAAATGCTTAATGGAATAAAGGATAGAACAAACCACTATTGTCAAAAATGTTTTAGCAAATAAAGAATACTCGCTATCGCCAAAAATGTTTAATGGAATAAAGGAAAGAACAAACCACTATTGCCAAAAATGTTCTACCAAATAAAGAATACTCACTATCGTAAAAAATGTTTAATGGAATAAAGGAAAGAACAAACCACTATTGCCAAAAATGTTCTACCAAAAAAAGAATACTCACTATCGCCAAAAATGTTTAATGGAATAAAGGAAAGAACAAACCACTATTGTCAAAAATGTTTTAGCAAATAAAGAATACTCGCTATCGCCAAAAATGTTTAATGGAATAAAGGAAAGAACAAACCACTATTGCCAAAAATGTTCTACCAAATAAAGAATACTCACTATCGCCAAAAACGTTTAATGGAATAAAGGAAAAAACAAACCACTATTGCCAGAAATGTTCTACCAAAACAAGAATACTCACTATCGCCAAAAATGCTTAATGGAATAAAGGAAAGAACAAACCACTATTGTCGAAAATGTTTTAGCAAATAAAGAATACTCGCTATCGCCAAAAATGTTTAATGGAATAAAGGAAAGAACAAACCACTATTGCTAAAAATGTTCCACCAAATAAAGAATACTCACTATCGCCAAAAATGTTTAATGGAATAAAGGAAAGAACAAACCACTATTGCCAAAAATATTTTAGCAAATAAAGAATACTCGCTATCGCCAAAAATGTTTAATGGAATAAAGGAAAGAACAAACCACTATTGTCAAAAATATTTTAGCAAATAAAGAATACTCGCTATCGCCAAAAATGTTTAATGGAATAAAGGAAAGAACAAACCACTATTGCCAAAAATGTTCTACCAAATAAAGAATACTCACTATCGCCAAAAAATTTAACGGAATAAAGGAAAGAACAAACCACTATTGCCAAAAATGTTCTACCAAAAAAAGAATACTCACTATCGCCAAAAATGCTTAATGGAATAAAGGAAAGAACAAACCACTATTGTCAAAAAATGTTTTAGCAAATAAAGAATACTCGCTATCGCCAAAAATGTTTAATGGAATAAAGGAAAGAACAAACCACTATTGCCAAAAATGTTCTACCAAATAAAGAATACTCACTATCGCCAAAAAATTTAACGGAATAAAGGAAAGAACAAACCACTATTGCCAAAAATGTTCTACCAAAAAAAGAATACTCACTATCGCCAAAAATGCTTAATGGAATAAAGGAAAGAACAAACCACTATTGTCAAAAATGTTTTAGCAAATAAAGAATACTCGCTATCGCCAAAAATGTTTAATGGAATAAAGGAAAGAACAAACCACTATTGCCAAAAATGTTCTACCAAATAAAGAATACTCACTATCGCCAAAAAATTTAACGGAATAAAGGAAAGAACAAACCACTATTGCCAAAAATGTTCTACCAAAAAAAGAATACTCACTATCGCCAAAAATGTTTAATGGAATAAAGGAAAGAACAAACCACTATTGTCAAAATTATTTTAGCAAATAAAAAATACTCGCTATCGCCAAAAATGTTTAATGGAATAAAGGAAAGAACAAACCACTATTGCCAAAAATGTTCTACCAAATAAAGAATACTCACTATCGCCAAAAATTTTAACGGAATAAAGGAAAGAACAAATCACTAATTCCAAAAATTTTCTTTTCAATCAGAGTATCCATAAAATAATAAAAGAAAGAAAATTTAATAGAATCAAAAAATCAGAATTGGCGAAAAAATTGGAAGACAATCAGGAAAGCAGAAAATCTCATATTGCCAAAAATGTCAGCTCAGAGACCTTCTCGACGTCATATAGTGAAAGTTGAGTTAACGAAGATTGTTTTCAGGATGATGAGAGGATGATCTGAAGAACAGATGAAGAAAGGAAGGAGAGTGATTACAGTGTCATCCCGGCAGACGAAGATCGATTCGTTGATTTGGTCGTCTTGTGGACATGTTGCATACATCCTCATTTGCAACGAGCTCTTGATGAAAGGAGGAGACAGGTATTTCAAGAGCAGCGGACAATACTGTCTGCGTCCAATGATCATTAGGACAAGAGTAAGGAGATCTTGATTGGCAAGAGGAATCGGTGATGGGGACTTAGAAGTCTACCATCGCATGGTAGCTATGTGGGTTGGTTGGTTGTTTTACCTCTGAGCGGCACTTTCTTGCACACCATGGGCTAAATGGCCAGGTCACAAGGACCCCGAAGGCACAGAGAAGGTTGGGAGAGGGGACCCACTGGAACAGCTGTTGGGAGACAGATGGTAGCCTCCCGTCAAGGCCATCCAGCGTGTTCTTTAACGTGCACGTCCCATCCGACGGACGGCGGCCTTCCTAAGCCCATCGGTGTCCCCTACTGACCGTGGGCAGGGCGGGGAATTTTGCGGAGATAAATCTCAACGCTGACCCAGCTGGGACTCGAACGTGGGAACTACAGATTACGAGCCTGGCGCGCTACCGACTGAGCCACCCCCGCCCCTATTTATTTCAAGAAGTGTTTGTTTTGTGTATGTAAATAGTAACGTTAGAAACACCCCAAAAACTCGAAAATGGGGAGGGGGATGCCTCAGTCAGTGGCGCGCCAGGTTAGTAATTGCAGTTCCCAGGTTCGAGTCCCAGCTGGACAAGGGCTGAAATTTATCTCCGTAAAACTCCCTGCCCATGGTCAGTACGGGGACACCGATCGGATTGGAAAGGCCGCCGTCCGTCGGATGGGATGTTAAGACGTGGACCCATGTGCGGGAGATATATACACTGTGCATGTTAAAGAATATGCTGGCCTTGATTATATGGCCTTGACGGTATATGGTCATGCTGATGATGATTATATGGCCTTGACGGGAGGCTACCATCTGTCTACCAACAGCTGTTCCTGTGGGTCCCCTCCCCCAACCTTCTATGAGCCTTCGGGGTCCATGTGACCTGGCCATTTAGCCCATTGTGTTCAAAAAAGTGTCGCTCAGAGATAAAACAACCCAACGTTAAAGAACACGCTGGATGGCCTTGACGGGAGGCTACCATCTGTCTCCCAACAGCTGTTCCAGTGGGTCCCCTCCCTCAACCTTCTCTGAGCCTTCGGGGTCCTTGTGACCTGGCCATTTAGCCCATGGTTTGCAAAAATGTCCGGCTCAGAGGTAAAACAACCCAACGTTAAAGAACACGCTGGATGGCCTTGACGGGAGGCTACCATCTGTCTCCCAACAACTGTTCCTGTGGGTCCCCTCCCCCAACCTTCTCTGAGCCTTCGGGTTCCTTGTGACCTGGCCATTTAGCCCATTGTGTGTAAGGAAATTGTCGCTCAGGGATAAAACAACCCTTATGACGTTGCCATTTAGCCCATTGTGTGCAAAGAAACTGCCTCTCACAGGTAAAAACAACCCAATCCTTATAATCTTGCTCTTCAGTCCATTGTGTGCAAAGAAATTGCCACTCAGATGCGGAAACAACCCATCTCTTCCGACCTGGCAGCTCAGGAATAAAATAACCCAACCACCGTTAAACAGCGCTTGGTCCGAAAATAATGACGTCATTTCCTTTGCAACACAACGCCTTGATGTCATTTCCTCTAACTCATTCCTCGTTTTCAAGTTGCTCCATTTGAATTACGAGTAACGGAAAATGGCGTCAACATTATTACGACAGATAATTTTAAAAACCACGCTATTATTTCGCTGAGTTTTTCTCAAAATATTTCTAACAAGGAAAGGCTCGCTGCTATTTAATATTGACCCAACTTTCCAGAAATGCTTTTTACAACGTAAAATCACTCTTTCGCTAGTTTAATGAGACGCCAAAGTTTTCCTCGGTTTAAAATCTCTTAGAATTGGAAAAAATCTCTCGAAATCAGTCTCAGTTATGCCAACCGAAATGGGGCGGGGGTCGCTTAGTCAGTTGCGCGCCAGGCTCGTAATCTGTAGTTCCCAGGTTGGAGTCCCAGCTGGGTCAGCGTTCAGATTTATCTCCGCAAAATTCCCCGCCCTGCATAGGGTCAGTAGGGGACACCGATGGGCTTGGAAAGGCCGCCGTCCATATGATGGGACGTTAAGCCGTTGCCCCGTGTGCGGGAGAGCCATACCCTGTGCACGTTAAAGAACACGCTGGATGGCCTTGACGGGAGGCTAATATCTGTCTCCCAACAGCTGTTCCAGTGGGTCCCCTCCCCCAACCTTCTCTGAACCTTCGGGGTCCATGTGACCTGGCCATTTTAGCCCATGGTGTGCAAAAAAGTGCTGCTCAGAGGTAAAACAACCCAACGTTAAAGAACACTCTGGATGGCCTTGACGGGAGGCTACCATCTGTCTCCCAACAGATGTTCCAGTGGGTCCCCTCCCCCAACCTTCTCTGAGCCTTCGGGGTCATTGTGACCTGTGGGGCGGGGGTGGCTCAGTCGGTAGCGCGCCAGGCTCGTAATCTGTAGTTCCCAGGTTGGAGTCCCCAGCTGGGTCAGCGATTGAGAAAATTCCCAGCCCTGCCCACGGTCAGTAGGGGACACCGATGGGCTTGGAAAGGCCGCCGTCCATCTGATGGGACGTTAAGCCGTTGCCCCGTGTGAGGGAGAGCCATACCCTATGCACATTACAGAACACGCTGGATAGCCTTGACGGGAGGCTACCATCTGTCTCCCAACAGCTGTTCCAGTGGGTCCCCTCCCCCAACCTTCTCTGAGCCTTCGGGGTCCATGTGACCTGGCCATTTAGCCCATGGTGTGCAAAAACCATTGGCTAAATGAGGTCCTCTGAGGGTCCATGTGACCGCTCAGAGGTAACCCAACCCAACACTTGTTACCTGGTCATTTAGCCCATGGTGTGCAAAAAAGTGCCGCTCAGAGGTAAAACAACCCAACCCGGAGTGCTGGCACGACTTTTAATAAAAATTCCTTCAAATGTACTGGCTCTCCTACAGCATCCCCTCTCTTACATCCTGCTGTAAGAGAGCAGCAATCTCATTACCACGGCATCTCGCAGTGCGTCTAGTAGAGCACACGGAGAAGATGCAAAGTGAGAGCCGCTTGGGAACATCCTTGACAGGGTGGGGTTGTTTTACCTCTGAGCGGCACTTTTTTTGCACGCAATGGGCTAAATGGCCAGGTCACAAGGACCCCGAAGGCTCAGAGAAGGTTGGAGGAGGGGACCCATTGGAACAGATGTTGGGAAACAGATGGTAGCCTCCGGTCAAGGCCATCCAGCGTGTTCTTTAACGTTGGGTTGTTTTACCTCTGAGCGGCACTTTTTTGCACTCAATGGGCTAAATGGCCAGGTCACAAGGACCCCGAAGGCTCAGAGAAGGTTGGAGGAGGGGACCCACTGGAACAGATGTTGGGAGACAGATGGTAGCCTCCGGTCAAGGCCATCCAGCGTGTTCTTTAACGTTGGGTTGTTTTATCTCTGAGCGGCACTTTTTTGCACACCATGGGCTAAATGGCCAGGTTACATGGACCCTGAAGGCTCAGAGAAAGTTGGGAGAGGGGTCCCACTGGAATAGCTGTTGGGAGACAGAGGGTAGCCTCCCGTCAAGGCCATCCAGTGTGTTCTTTAACGTGCACAGGTTATGGCTCTCCCGCACACGGGACCATGGCTTAACGTCCCATCCGACGGACGGCGGCCTTTTCAAGCCCATCGGTGTCCCCTACTGCTCGTGGGGGAAATTTTGCTTAGATAAATCTCAACGCTGACCCAGCTGGGACTCGAACCTGGGAACTACAGATTACGAGCCTAGCGCGCTACCGACTGAGCCACCCCCGCGAACCTGGGAGCTACAGATTACGAGCCTGGCGCGCTACCGACGGAGCCCCCCCCCCCCCCCCCAAGGGTTTAGGATTTCCATCCACGAACGAAATAGAAGAACAAGAAAGAAAATAGAGCAATCGATAATTCAAGCACGCTTTCAACTCAAACGACGCCTACCACTAAAATTCATTCCCCGACTTGGGTTGTTGACGTTACGTCCTGCCGTAGACCGCATTTCAAATGAGTCAGGGTCTTCCCATCTCTTGTCTATCCGTTTCTCTTCTTCTGTTTCAGTGAAGCACTCTTCGCAGATGCTAACAAAGTCCCAACCACCTTCGTATCCCAGTTGTACAGGGTGATCCAAAAGTAACAGAAAAAGTAAAAAAATTCAATAATGCTTTAACATGCACAGTTCCAGTAGGTCCCCTTCCCAACCTTCTCTGAGCCTTCGGGGTTCTTGTGACCTGGCCATTTAGCTCATGGTGTGCAAAAAAGTGCCGTTTAGAAGTAAAACAACACAACGTTAAAGAACACGCTGGATGGCCTAGACGGGAGGCTACCATCTGTCTCCGAAAAGCTGTTCCAGTGGGTCCCCTCACCCAACCTTCTCTGAGCCTTCGGGGTCCTTGTGACCTGGCCATTTAACCCATTGTGTGCAAAAAAGTGCCGTTCAGAAGTAAAGCAATCCAACGTTAAAGAACACGCTGGATGGCCTTGACGGGAGGCTACCATCTGTCTCCCAACAGCTGTTCCAGTGGGTTCCCTCCCCCAACCTTCTCTGACACTTCGGGGTCCTTGTGACCTGGCCATTTAACCCATTGTGTGCAAAAAAGTGCTGTTCAGAGGTAAAACAACCCAACGTTAAAGAACAGGCTGGATGACCTTGACGGGAGGCTACTCTCTGTCTCCCAAAAGCTGTTCCAGTGGGTCCCCTCCCCCAACATTCTCTGAGCCTTCGGGGTTCTTGTGACCTGGCCATTTAACCCATCTTGTGCAAAAAAGTGCCGCTCAGAGGTAAAACAACCCAACGTTAAAGAACACGCTGGATAGCCCTGACAGGAGGCTACCATCTGTCTCCCAACAATTGTTCCAATGGGTCTCCTCCCCCAACATCCTCTGAGCCCTCGGGGTCCTTGTGACCTGCCCATTTAGTAGATGGTGTGCAAAAAAATTACCACTCCTAGGTAAAACAAACGAATTGGGAAATCGTTTCTAATATATTGCACACATGCTTCGAAAAGAATTCCTTTATCTCTTTCTTTTCAATTTAAATTTTCTCGCATCTTCCACATCCCCAGAAGAAGTGTTTACATTCCTCCTATTCCTTTATCAGCAAATCATCTCATCTTCACCGGCAGCCAACATTCCCAATAAATCACGGCTTTCCGCAACCCCAAAATGCTATTTTGGTATCGGACATCATTCATCGATTTTTATCGCCCGTGTCGCAACGAATTGCACGTCACGTGATCGATCTCCATCTTCCTGCATCGTGAATCGCGAGGGCGGACTCAATTTCATTCCGAGAAAATCTTACGCTGCTTTCAGGATCTTTACTCATATTTCTTGTTGTGACTTATTTCAGTAGTTTTCAGCGGCACATTTTAGCACATAACGGGCTAAGTAGCCAAGTCACAAGGACCCTGAAGGCTCAGAGAAGGTTGGAAGAGGGGACCCACTGGAACAGCTGTTGGGAGACAGATGGTAGCCTCCCGTCAAGGCCATCCAGCGTGTTCTTTAACGTTGGGTTGTTTTACCTCTAAGCAGCACTTTTTTGCACATAATGGGCTAAATAACCAGGTCACATTGACTCCGAAGGTTCAGAGAAGGTTGGGGGAGAGGACCCACTGGAACAGCTGTTGGGAGACAGATGGTAGCCTCCCGTCAAGGCCATGCAGTGTGTTCTTTAACGTTGGGTTGTTTTACCTCTGAGCGGCATTTTTTTGCACACCATGGGCTAAATAACCAGGTCACATTGACCCCGAAGCTGTTCCAATGGGTCCCCTCCCTTAACCTTCTTTGAGCCTTCGGGGTCAATGTGACCTGGTTATTTAGCCCATGGTGTGCAAAAAATGCCGCTCAGAGGTAAAACAACCCAACGTTAAAGAACGTGCTAGATGGCCTTGACGGGAGGCTACCATCTGTCAACCAACAGCTGTTCCAGTGGGTCCCCTCCCCCAACATTCTCTGAGCCTTCGGGGTCCATGTGACCTGGCCATTTAGCCCATGGTGTTCAAAAAAGTGCCGCTCAGAGGTAAAACAGCCCAATGTTAAAGAACACGCTGAATGGCTTTAACGGGAGGCTACCATCTGTCTCCCAACAGCTGTTCCAGTGGGTCCCCTTCCCCAACCTTCTCTGAGACTTCGGGGTCCTTGTGACCTGGCCATTTAGCCTATTGTGTGGAAAAAAGTTATAATAACATTCTTTTTAACTCAGCAGGTTTAAAAATCAAATAAAAATTAAGTCAACATCGTCAGCTAATTCTTAGGGACATTGGTAAAAATTAATTACCTTAAAGAGTTCCTAACTCTTTTTTCGTTTGTTTGTTTTAATTGTTTTTTTTCCATCTAACGTGGGATTAGCAAATGCGACTAATTAATTTTCCCACGGAGACTAAAACAGAACTTATTAATTCATTTCCCGTCCTTTTTCAACAACTGTTAGTTTTTGATCTAATTAAGTTAAATTCATATTTTAATGCTATAATCCTTCTAAAATAATTAGCACGGTAAGAACTTATTATCACAGAGATTATTTTTTTTACTTGGAATAAATGTAGACTTATTATTATTATATAGTCTTATTTATTGACTTATTATTATTGCGCATTTCTTCTGAAGCAACGTTTATAGTGTTTTAATTCATTTTTACTGACAGTTTTTAATCATTTACATATTTATTTCATTTATTATTATTTTTTTGGAAGGAAAATTTTTGTTCTTGTTTTACCTCTGAGGGACACTTTTTTTGCACACAATGGGTTAAATGGCCAGGTCACATGGACCCCGAAGGCTCAGAGAAGGTTGGGGGAGGGGACCCACTGGAACAGCTGTTGGGAGACAGATGGTAGCCTCCCGTCAAGGCCATCCAGCGTGTTCTTTAACGTTGGGTTGTTTTACCCCTGAGCGGCACTTTTTTGCACACTATGGGTTAAATGGCCAGGTCACAAGGACCCCGAAGGCCCAGAGAAGTTGGGGTAGGGGACCCACTGGAACAGCTGTTGGGAGGCAGATGGTAGCCTCCCGTCAAGGCCATCCAGCGTGTTCTTTAACGTTGGGTTGTTTTACCTCTGAGCGGCCCTTTTTTGCACACCATGGGCTAAATGGCCAGGTCACATGGACCCCGAAGGCTCAGAGAAGGTTGGGGGAGGGGACCCACTGGAACAGCTGTTGGGAGACAGATGGTAGCCTTCCGTCAAGGCCATCCAGCGTGTTCTTTAACGTTGCGTTGTTTTACCTCTGAGCGGCACTTTTTTTCACACCATGGGCTAAATGGTCAGGTCACATGGACCCCGAAGGCCCAGAGAAGGTTGGGGGAGGGGACCCAATGGAACAGCTGTTGGGAGACAGATGGTAGCCTTCCGTCTAGGCCATCCAGCGTGTTCTTTAACGTTGCGTTGTTTTACCTCTGAGCGGCACTTTTTTGCACACCATGGGCTAAATGGTCAGGTCACATGGACCCCGAAGGCCCAGAGAAGGTTGGGGGAGGGGACCCAATGGAACAGCTGTTGGGAGACAGATGGTAGCCTTCCGTCTAGGCCATCCAGCGTGTTCTTTAACGTTGCGTTGTTTTACCTCTGAGCGGCACTTTTTTGCACACCATGGGCTAAATGGTCAGGTCACATGGACCCCGAAGGCCCAGAGAAGGTTGGGGGAGGGGACCCAATGGAACAGCTGTTGGGAGACAGATGGTAGCCTTCCGTCTAGGCCATCCAGCGTGTTCTTTAACGTTGCGTTGTTTTACCTCTGAGCGGCACTTTTTTGCACACCATGGGCTAAATGGTCAGGTCACATGGACCCCGAAGGCCCAGAGAAGGTTGGGGGAGGGGACCCAATGGAACAGCTGTTGGGAGACAGATGGTAGCCTTCCGTCAAGGCCATCCAGCGTGTTCTTTAACGTTGCGTTGTTTTACCTCTGAGCGACATTTTTTTGCACACCATGGGCTAAATGGCCAGGTCACATGGACCCCGAAGGCTCAGAGAAGGTTGGGGGAGGGGACCCACTGGAACAGCTGTTGGGAGACAGATGGTAGCCTCCCGTCAAGGCCATCCAGCGTGTTCTTTAACGTTGGGTTGTTTTACCTCTGAGGGACATTTTTTTGCACACCATGGGCTAAATGGCCAGGTCACATGGACCCCGAAGGCTCAGAGAAGGTTGGGGGAGGGGACCCACTGGAACAGCTGTTGGGAGACAGATGGTAGCCTCCCGTCAAGGCCATCCAGCGTGTTCTTTAACGTGCACAGGGTATGGCTCTCCCGCACACAGGGCCACGGCTTAACGTCCCATGCGACGGACGGCGGTCTTTCCAAGCCCATCGGTGTCCCCTACTGACCGTGGGCAGGGCGGGGAATTTTGCGGAGATAAATCTCAACATTGACCCAGCTGGGACTCGAACCTGGGAACTACAGATTACGAGCCTGGCGCGCTACCAACTGAGCCACCCCCGCCCCAATTTATCAGTTATCTATTTTACAAGTTAATTTTTTTGGCCATTTCTAAAGAGAAAAACAATTGACGAACAGTGAAATTGAATTTTTATTTATACTTCTATTTTATTTTATGCTTAATGAATGTTCTATTTTGTTTCGAAATAAGGAGAGCCTTCGTTTGCAATAAAAATAACTTCTTTTAAAGGTAAAATGATCTTTTTTTTAACATTCTTTACCTCGAAACAAACCTGTTGAAATTAAATTATGAATGGTTTGCAATAACACGTAAGTTTCCTTTTTTTATGGGTTTTTTTTTTCACTATTTTACAGAGGAAAAACAATTCAGGAATTGCAAAACTAAATTAGTGATTATATTTTTTCTTTTAATTCTTGTTTAAGGACTGTTATTCTTTTTTACTTTAATTTTGATTTTATTTGCGATGAAAAGAAATGAAAAAAAAAATTTAGATTAATATATTAAAGAAGAAGAATAGAGACTAAAAAAAATAATAAATAATATTTTAAATCTTCATCTGATGAGCACAATTATCGAAATTAAATTAAACAGTTGTTGTCAAAAAATAAATGTGAATCTTGAAGACTCCTTTCCACCATTTCTACAGACGATCAAAAAAATATCCGAACACTATGGTCGATTACAGAATTCAGAAAAAATATCTGGCAACGATTTTTTTTGTAGAAATTAATGATCTGGCAACCTTCGTGTCACGTGATTACAGAATTCAGGAAAAATATCTGGAGCGTGTACAGCAACTGTACACGCTCCAGTTACCGTTAACAGCAAACTGGAGCGTGTGCAGTAACTGCACACGCTCCAGTTTGCTGTGAACGGTAACTGCACACGCTCAATATTTCCGTGAGTGAGCCCACACGATCTAGTATCAAAATAATATGACCACCTACAATCGCTCAAAAAAGTATCCGAACACTATGGTTGATTACAGAATTCAGAAAAAATATCTGGCAACGACTTCTTTTTAGAAATTAGTGATCTGGCAACCATCGTGTCACGTGACACGAAGTGTACCAGATCAGTAATTTCGAAAAAAAAAATCGTTGCCAGATGTTTTTTTCCTAAATTCTGTAATCAACCATAGGGTTCGGATAATTTTTTTTGAGCGACTGTCCACTTTTTAAATTCGTGTTTGTACCAACAAGCATTCTATGTTTGGAAAAAAAAAAGTGGTATTGCTTTTGCAATACAAAGAACTAAGTGCAGAGATAAAACGTATCATTAATATTTTTTTATTTAGCTTTGTTCACATGACAATTGTTGGAACAAAATTATCAAATGCTCCCAAATAGGGGCGGGGGTGGCTCAGTCGATAGCACGCCAGGCTCGTAATCTGTAGTTCCCAGGTTCGAGTCCCAGCTGGGTCAGCGTTGAGATTTATCTCCGCAAAATTCCCCGCCCTGCCCACGGTCAGTAGGGGACACCACTGGGCTTGGAAAGGCCGCCGTCCGTCGGATGGGACGTTAAGCCGTGGCCCCGTGTGCGGGAGAGCCATACCTTGTGCACGTTGAAGAACACGCTGGATGGCCTTGACGGGAGGCTACCATCTGTCTCCCAACAGCTGTTCCAGTGGGTCCCCTCCCCCAACCTTCTCTGAGCCTTCGGGGTCCATGTGAGCTGGCCATTTAGCCCATGGTGTGCAAAAAAGTGCCGCTCAGAGGTAAAACAACCCAACCCAGCTCCCAAATAATACCTCATAGGGAAAAAATCATTTAGGACATTGAAAATGAAATTTAGAATTACATTACTCAATTACTCTGTTTACCAAAAACAGTAATCTGTAGTTCCCAGGTTCGAGTCCCAGCTGGGTCAGCATTGAGATTTATCTCCGCAAAACTCTCCGCCCTGCTCACGGTCAGTAGGGGACACCCGATGGGCTTGGAAAGGCCGCCGTCCGTCGGATGGGACGTTAAGCCGTGGCTCCGTGTGCGGGAGAGCCATACCCTGTGCACGTTAAAGAACATGCTGGATGGCCTTGACGGGAGGTTACCATTTGTCTCCCAACAGCAGTTCCAGTGGGTATCCTCCCTCAACCTTCTCTGAGCCTTTGGGGTCCTTATGACTTGGCCATTTAGCCCATTGTGTGCAAAAATAGTTCCGCTCAGAGGAAAACAACCTAACGTTAAAGAGCACGCTGGATGGCCTTGACGGAAGGCTACCGTCTGTCTTCCAACAGCTGTTCCAGTGGGTCTCCTCTCTCAACATTCTCTTAATCTTTGGGTCCTTGTGACTTGGCCATTTAGCCCATGGTGTGCAAAAAAAGTGCCGCTCAGAGGTAAAACAGCCCAACGTTAAAGAACACGCTGGATGGCCTTGACGGGAGGCTACCATTTGTCTTCCAACAGCTGTTCCAGTGGGTCCCCTCTCCCAACCTTCTCTGAGCTTTCGGGATCCTTGTGACCTGGCTATTTAGCCCATGGTGTGCAAAAAAGTGCCGGTCAGAGGTAAAACAACCCAACGTTAAAGAACACGCTGGATGGCCTTGACGGGAGGCTACCATCTGTCTTCCAACAGCTGTTCCAGTGGGTCCCCTCTCCCAACCTTCTCTGAGTCTTTGGGTCCTTGTGACTTGGCCATTTATCCCATGGTGTGAAAAAAAAGTGCCGTTCTGAGGTAAAACAGCCCAACGTTAAAGAGCACGCTCGATGGCCTTGACGGGAGGCTACCATTTGTCTTCCAACAGCTGTTTCAGTGGGTCCCCTCTCCCAACCTTCTCTGAGCTTTCGTGATCCTTGTGACCTGGCCATTTAACCCATGGTGTGCAAAAAAGTGCCGCTCAGAGGTAAAACAACCCAACGTTAAAGAACACGCTGGATGGCCTTGACGGGAGGCTACCATCTGTCTCCCAACAGCTGTTCCAGTGGGTCCCCTCTCCCAACCTTCTCTGAGTCTTTGGGTCCTTGTGACTTGGCTATTTAGCCCATGGTGTGCAAAAAAAGTGCAGCTCAGAAGTAAAACAACCAACTTCAATTGCTGAGAAGAATCCTCACACCTTTACAGGAAATATAAGTCCCTGATGATGACTTACACAATATTTTAAAACGTAGCATAACTTAAAACCACATACACACGCACACTAAATACAATAGAATGAATTATTTACCAGTTTTTCTGCAAGTAGATGAATTTGAGATTCTTTCCGTATGGGCAGAAGACATTTAATTTATTTTATTAAACACAATTATTATAACATTTAATTTATTTAATTAAACACAATTATTATAACACTTATTTTATTTTATTAAACACAATTATCATAATATTTATTTTAATAAACACAATTATTTTAACACTTAAAATAATTGTGTTTAATAAAATAAATTAGCATTCATTTTATTTTATTAAACACAATTATTATAACATTTATTTTATTTTATTAAACACAATTATTATAACATTTATTTTATTTTATTAAACACAATTATTATAGCATTTAATTTATTTAGCATTAATTATTATAATAATTATAATTGTGTTCATTATAACATTTAATTTATTTAGTTTATCGACTATTACTATATTTCCAAAAACCAAAAAACAGTCTACATTTTGCAAAAAAAAAAAACTAATGGAAATTAAAATCAATGAAATTTCAAGTTTTCTTCTTCTAATAACAATAATCATCGAAACACAATTATGACTCACCCCTTATCCACAAAAAAAAAAAATTATTATTAAGTCCGATCCTTACAATGATGATCTCCACATAATACCCTTTACCACATGATCCAAATAATAAAATCTCCCTCGAAAAATAACAGAAAAATTGCAGGAAAAAAAAAAATACGATAATAATAAACCAAAAGCTACTCGAATGCAATTGAAAAGCCGCGAAGTCCTTTTTATAGAAGGAAAAAAAAAATATGCAAATGAGGCTTTCAGGAGGAAAATCTTAGCAAACAGAACTGCCATCCCTTGCGCTTGAATCTGCGAGTTTACAGAGATTGAGAACGAATTGCGCCTTGCCTCAACACAACTCATTAATCTTGTTACCTCTGCTCGTTTTGTCGGGATAGAATAAATATTTCGGTACAAAGTGTCTCTAAGAACGTCTCCTGTCTCGAAAAGGAACAGTTTTATTGTAACGATGAATTGATCAAACTCGAAAAATGGCCCGTGAAGACGTAATATGGCCATTTAAGAAGTAGCAGAAAATGACACACTGCTGTATTTTGGTGATAGAGTTTAATTAAATTTTACTCTTCAGAGGCGAACAGTGGTTGCGAGAAGACGAAGAAAAAAACTCGAAGACGTGTTTGTGAAAAGACTGCAACAAATGTGTCTTTACTCTGATAATTGCCTTCAGTGGAAACGTAATTAAAATAGTAAAAGGCCAGGAGGAATTTGGCCAAAAGAGAGTCTTCTAAAATGATGGAGAGAGTCTTATTGAAAAGGGAGTTCCGACAATAATAACGTGGGTTGGAGCGATGAAGTTTGTCGCTACGCATGGCTGATTCAGCTTTTACAATTATTCTCAAGAATCATATTAATGGGGACCGGATGTATAAATACAACTATGGCTTCCAAAGAAGTGTTTTCGGGTTCTTTGTGCAAGTTTTAACTGGCACCTGTGGAATTTAACTAAGAGTCCAATTGTTCTTGAACAGCTCACATCCAAATCTACTTTTATTATCTGAAAGTTTGAATAAAATAATTTCCCTTTCTATAAGCCAGCATTTCGGAATTGTTTCCGTGCAAATTCTTTGGGTTCTTGAAGAAACCGTGTCGCTTCTGGAGCTTATGGCAATAGCTCGTTTTCAAACAGAATGAAGTTTTTTCTTTAAATTACTTTTCACTTCTTAAACGTTTAATTCTGGCTAATGGATGATGGGAGGAAAATACAAACAACACTGTTCCATTAGTTTTTCCTGTGGGCGGCACTTTTTTGCACACCATGGGCTAAATGGTTAGGTCACAAGGACCCTGAAGGCTCAGAGAAGGTTGGGGAGGGGACCCACTGGAACAGCTGTTAGGAGACAGATGGTAGCCTCCGGTCAAGGCCATCCAGCGAGTTCTTTAACGTTGGTTTGTTTTACCTCTGAGCGGCACTTTTTTGCACACCATGGGCTAAATGGCCAGGTCACATGGACCCCGAAGACTCAGAGAAGATTGGGAGAGGGGACCCACTGGAACAGCTGTTGGGAGACAGATGGTAGCCTCCGGTCAAGGCCATCCAGCGTGTTCTTCAACGTCGGGTTGTTTTACCTCTGAGCGGTACTTTTTTGCACACCATGGGCTAAATGGCCAGGTCACGAGGACCCCGAAGGCTCAGAGAAGGTTGGGGGAGGTGACCCACTGGAACAGCTGTTAGGAGACAGATGGTAGCCTCCCGTCAAGGTCATCCAGCGTGTTCTTCAACGTCGGGTTGTTTTACCTCTGAGCGGTACTTTTTTGCACACCATGGGCTAAATGGCCAGGTCACGAGGACCCCGAAGGCTCAGAGAAGGCTGGGGGAGGGGACCCACTGGAACAGCTGTTGGGAGACATATGATAGCCTCCCGTCAAGGTCATCCAGC
>JAWZYU010000185.1:197804-288682 GCA_038380435.1 Ryuthela nishihirai | reverse complement strand
TGAAGTTACAAGATGTTAATAGGGAACTCAAATCCCATGAGACAAATTTGAAAGATTCAGAAATCCGGTCAAAATAATACTAAGTGAAGAATTTTAACCTCTCGCGGTGTGAAATTTAAAAAAAAGACCGTTACTTACCAGAGCAGAAGTCAGCTCACGCATAACCTCCAATCATCTAAGCCACTCCGTCCCTGAGGAATCTGAGTGATGGATGTCGTATTTATACTAGAAGGACTATCCCGCAGAAACTGGAATAAAACTGTCCCGCAGTAAATGAAAAGAAGAAATGCTATTGGGTAAAAATATTTTAAGTGATAGAACTTCTAATAGGGGAGTCAGGATTCAAAATGGTGGAGTCTGGACTTAGAAATTTCGGTTGTGGGTACAAACCAAAATGGTCGGACTTCTAATAACGTTTCGCTGTTCGGGAGTTGCGGTCAAAATGGTGGGTTTTTTTAATAAAGGGGGACGGAACTAATTGAATATGAGTTATGAATTATTAATAAGGGGGATTGTGGGGCGTGGTCGATGACGTCGGAAAACCGTTATGGGCGTTGGTGGAAATTACGATTGAGTTGTTATCCAATACCATCTGTTATATGTCCATTTTTATATGCAATTTAACTGAATAATATAATTTCAGATTCATACATTACTGGAGGGAGGCATTCTTTTTGACATTGCACGACTTCGGTCTTAAAACAGTGTGAGTTCTCACCAATGTCATTGATAATGATCCGTCACCGCCTTGAAACACATGGGTGACGGATCCCCTAGGATTAATATTGATCCGCCACTGGTCCAGAACTCTCATTATCCTCCTACTTAAGGCCTATCTGGAGTAGAAAAAGATCATACATTTACCTTATCCTTCGATTTTTTGGGTTGTTTTACCTCTGAGCGGCACTTTTTTGCACACAATGGGCTAAATGGCCACACAATGGGCTAAATGGCCCCGAAGGCTCAGAGAAGGTTGGGAAGGGGACCCACTGGAAAAGCTGTTGGGAGACAGATGGTAGCCTCCCGTCAAGGCCATCCAGCGTATTCTTTAACGTGCATAGGGTATGGCTCTCCCGCACACGGGGCCACGGCTTAACGTCCCATCCGACGGACGGCGGCCTTTCCAAGCCCATTGGTGTCCCCTACTGACCGTGGGTAGGGCAGGGAATTTTGCGGAGATAAATCTCAACGCTGACACAGCTGGGACTCGAACCTGGGAAGTACAGATTACGAGCCTGGCGCGCTACCGACTGAGCCACCCCCGCCCCCGATTTTTTGGTTGTTTACAAGAATTTGAAAAGAACTTGATGGGAAGCCTTTTTGAAGGGTGTAAGACCTTGCAAATTGCGTCCATTCAGAGTTGCGGAGTATTCTCCAAAAGCAGTACTACCAAGCATTTCAGAATTGGCAGTAGTCTGCAACTCTGCATGAGTACTGGATGGGGAGTATTTTGAAGGACAGTAAAAGTTTTGTTGAGGTATGTGCGATTGGATTGTTTTACTTCTGAACGGCACTTTTTTGCACACCATGGGCTAAATGACCAGGCCACAAGGACCCCGAAGGCTCAGAGAAGCTTGGGGGAGGGGACCCACTGGAACAGCTGTTGGGAGACAGATGGTAGCCTCCCGTCAAGGCCATCCAGCGTGTTCTTTAACGTGCACAGAGTATGGCTCTCCCGCACACGGGGACACGGCTTAACGTCCCATCCGACGGACGGCGGCCTTTCCAAGCTTATCGGTGTCCCCTACTGACCGTGGGCAGGGCGGGGAAATTTTGCGGAGATAAATCTCAACGCTGACCCAGCTGGGACTCGAACCCGGGAACTACAGATTACGAGCCTGGCGCGCTACCGACTGAGCCACCCCCGCCCCTTGCACAGGGTACGGCTCTCCCGCACACAGGGCCACGGCTTAACGTCCCATCCGACGGATGGCGGCCTTTCCAAGCCCATCGGTGTCCCCTACTGACCGTGGGCAGGGCGGGGAAATTTTGCGGAGATAAATCTCAACGCTGACCCAGCTGGGACTCGAACCCGGGAACTAGATTACGAGCCTGGCGCGCTACCGATTGAGCCACCCCCGCCCCAGGTATGTGCAACGGCTTTTGTTCTGCGGATGCATGTCAAGAACTAGTTCGTGCAATTACCCACACGCAACTGTGGAGAATATGTCGCATTCAACAGAAAGTAAATCCACTACAAATGAAATTTAGGTTCATAATTTCGTATAAAAATTAGGTAAATTTATCTGCGTTGTTTTACCTATGAGCGGCATTTTTGCTCACAATGGGATAAATGGCCCGGCAACAAGGACCCCGAAGGCTCATAGAAGGTTGGGTGGAGGAAACCCACTGGATATTTGTTGGGAGACAGATGGTAGATTCCCGTCAAGGCCATCCAGCATGTTCTTCAATGTGCACAATGTATCGGCTCTCTCGCGAATGAAGTCGCGGCTTAACGTCCCATCGGATGGGGCGGGGGTGGCTCAGTCGCTAGCGCGCCAGGCTCGTAATCTGTAGTTCCCAGGTTCGAGTCCCAGCTGGGTCAGCGTTGAGATTTATCTCCGCAAAATTCCCCGCCCTGCCCACGGTCAGTAGGGGACACCAATGGGCTTGGAAAGGCCGCCGTCCGTCGGATGGGACGTTAAGCCGTGGCCCCGTATGCGTGAGAGCCATAACCTGTGCACGTTAAAGAACACGCTGGATGGCCTTGACGGGAGGCTACCATCTGTCTCCCAACAGCTGTTTCAGTGGGTCCCCAACCTCCTCTGAGCCTTCGGGGTCCATGTGACCTGGCCATTTAGCCCATGGTGTGCAAAAAGTTGCCGCTCAGAGGTAAAACAACCCAAGTCCCATCGGATAGAAGGTAGCTTTTCCAGAGCCCATAGATGCCCCCTACTGAACGAGGGCAGGACGGGAAGTTTTTGTGGAGATAAATCTCAACGCTGGCCCAGACAGAACTCTAACATGGGAACTGTAGATAATGATCTTGGCGCGCTACCGACTGGGCCACCCCGCCCCAAAATTTGTAAATAAGGAAACAAAAATTTAAGTTACTATGTTTTCCTTATTATTGCTTAAAATTAAATGCAACCTGCTATATATTGAGAATTGATTTGAATTTGAGACACCTGGTACAGAACTGAATGCTGCAATCTCAGGAGCGGGGGGTGGCTTAGTCGGTAGTGCACCAGGCTCGTAATCTGTAGTTCCCAGGTTTGAGTCCCATATGAGTCAGCACTGAGATTTATCTCCATAAAAATTCCTCGCCCTGCCCACGGTCAGTAGGGGACACCAATGGGCTTGGAATAGCCACCGTCCGTCGGATGGGTCGTTAAGCCGTAGCCCCGTGTGTGCGAGAGCCATACCCTGTGCACATTAAAGAACACGCTGGGTGGCTACCATCTGTCTCCCAACAGCTCTTCCAGTGGGCCCCCTCCCCCAACCTTCTCTGAGCCTTCGGGGTTCATGTGACCTGGACATTTAGCCCATGGTGTGCAAAAAAGTGCCGCTCAGAGGTAAAACAACCCAACCTACAATCTCAAGTGTTTAGAATAATTCTTTTTTTGTGACTGTAGGGAATAGATATAAGTTTGGCTCGGGCTTTGTCAGGCTGTGCCCGAGCCCACCCGAGTGGCTTCGGAGTCAAAATTGCACAGTCGACTTCTGACTCGGATGGGGTCGGTCTTAGAATAATTGAAATTTCTAATATTTCTTTCCGTTTTGAAAACAAATAAGTATAAATAAAAAATTGTTTTGACCTTGAATGCCTCTCAGGATCTAAAAATTCCTCTTACTTCTGACTTCTACTGTCTGAAATATCCCTATTCACCAATTTTTAGCTCTCCATCGCCGGTATATTGAAAATTTAATCTGCGATAGGTCATATAGCATCCAAAATTGGGCATAATGTTTGAGATCAATCCGATGGGCTTGGAAAGGCCGCCGTCCGTCGGATGGGACGTTAAGCCGTGGCCCCGTTTGCGGGAGAGCCATACCCTGTGCACGTTAAAGAACATGCTGGATGGCCTTGACGGGAGGCTACCATCTGTCGGCCAACAGCTGTTCCAGTGGGTCCCCTCCCCCAACCTTCTCTGAGCCTTCGGGGTCCATGTGACCTGGCCGTTTGTGCACCATGGTGTGCAAAAAAGTGCCGCTCAGAGGTAAAACAACCCAACTGAGATCAATTTTTAGCCTTCTACCACACGTAGGACAATATTTGACCTTTGACCTCGAAGGACCCTACCGATTCGAAATTTCGTTTCCGAGATCAACAACCTGAAACATCCCCACACACTAATTTTCACGTTTCTAGCACTCCAACATCATGGTTTGACCTCTACATGACCACTATTTGGCCTTGAAGGACGTCAGAGGTCACATTTCGGATTTTTGCAGAGATCGACCTGGACTAAAAATTAGGTGCAAATTTTCAGAAATACTGTATACCACTCCTGCATCATAGTTAAAATTAGCGTGATCCCATGTCCGCCGTCAGTTAGTCAGACATTAGCCATCAAACGCTCACAATCATCTATACCAATGCTGTCCAACTTCTCTAAGACCGCGGGTCATTTTTTCTTTCGCCAATATTTCGCGGGCCATTTTTTTTTCACCGATATTTCGGGAGCCAAAAAAAAAAGAATAGGACAGGATAGGTCATTGAAAAGTCAGTTCATGTCACCTCAAAAGATTATTTTATTTAAACGAAAAATAATAAGTAGTAATAAACCAATACAAATTTTCTAAACCTTATCAAATATTTATTTTATTTAATGGGAGCATTGTGGCCGTAGTTGTTAGGCAATAAGAATAGAATGAGTAAGTTGAAATAATGCAATAATAATTGCAAATAGAATGAGTAAGTTGAAAATTGCATATCAAATAAAGTAATATAAGTTGACAAATAATTATAAGGTTGATTACAGATATTTATTTAAAATTCCAAGTAAAAACTTTATTTTGTTCGCGGGCCACAGCGCTGATCTATACATATTAGATGGGTTGGGTTGTTTTACCTCTTAGCGGCACTTTTTTTCCACATCATGGTCTAAATGGCCAGGTCACATAGACCCCGAACGCTCAGAGAAGTTTGGGGGAGGGGACCCACTGGAACAGCTGTTGGGAGACAGATGGTAGCCTCCCGTCAAGGCCATCCAGTGTGTTATTTAACGTGCGCAGGGTATGGCTCTCCCGCACACGGGGCCACGGCTTAACGTTACATCCGACGGACGGCGACCTTTTCAAGTCCATCGATGTCCCCTACTGACCGTGGTCAGGGCGGGAAATTTTGGGCTCGAACCTGGGAACTACCTGGAACCTGGGGCTCGAACCTGGGAACTACAGATTATGAGCCTGGCGCGCTACCTACTGAGCCCCTCCCCCATATATATATATTAGATGAAACGTCAGAAAAATTTCTTCCCGCTCGGGCGGGCTCGAAAAATTGAGCCCGAACTTATATCTAATAGGGAATATTAAAATGCTTTAATAACAGAGCTTTTATTAGAAAAACTATAAGGACGTTTATCAATCTATTATTCACAGATTTTAATAGTATACCAGAAAATATTTTTTGAATATCATGAAATTAAACTTCAAAAGTTACTCTATAAGAAAATAAATTATATTGATTTCAAAGTGATGATGCTTTAATTTTGAATTTCTTATGTCTTTCAGTTATATCTACACGGATGATTTAAATATAGGAGAAAATATAGACGAAGTATTAGAACTGTATTATGCAGCCAAGAAATTTATGATCTCAAAGTTGACCGAGAAGTGTGATGTATTTTTGCAATCAGTGCAACTAGATCCAAAGACTGTATGTCGTGCTTTCGAAACTGCTAGGAAATTGAGTATCCAAAGTCTGGAAGACCGCTGCGCGACTTTTTTCTCTACTTCCACAACAGATGTTCTCAGAAGTGAAGAATTTATAAATGCAAAACAAGAGACTGTACAGACGATTTTAGAGCTGGAGGAAGTTTCAATTAGTTCCGAGGTCGAAATGTTTTCAGCGTTATTGTCTTGGGGACGAGCTGAATGCAATCGCAAGAACTTAGAAGCAAATCCTGAGAATATGAAAACCATCGTGGAACCTTTAATTCTTTCCATTCGTTTTTTGGCAATGTCCGTTGAAGAATTCATTAGTGCAATGAATAATGCTGAATACATCTTCGACGGAGCAGAAGCGTTTAAAGTTTGCACGGTTTTAAATCAAATCTCAAAAAAAGAAGAAACGCCAAGTTTAAAATACTTACCTAAATGGTGTACTACATCACGGAGCAGACGTCAGATCCCATCAGATACTGAACTTGAGATTAATTTAGAAGAATTCCACGTATATCACCGAGGTGACCGTCTTTTTGTTAAAAGTGAGCCAACTTCATATCTGTTCTTGACATCTTTCAGGAACAATTTGATAATAAAGGGAGTTCAACTTCAGTTTCTAGGACTGAAGAAGAAAGGGGATGAAGAATGTTGCAATGGGGATACCACTCAGTGTTATTATAAGCTAAAGGCAAGAAATCTAATCACTGGCATTGAAGTAAATATAGAAAACACATTGACGACCGGAAAAGAGTTTAAGGTAATATTTCCCAAGCGTCTTCCTGTTGCCTATGGTGAGAGAATGTACATTGCAATTTCTCTTGAAAATCCGAATCAAATGAAATTTGAGACTATCATTTTGGCGGAACACGTAACAGCAGATTTTTTAATTGACTTGGAAAGTAACAACGACTGCACTAAGCATTTTATCATCAAAAAAGTAATTTGCTTTGTAAAAGTTTAAAAATAAGAATATTCAACATGTAGAAAACCGGAGTGAGAGATTTTTCTTGTTTTTTTGTACTTTTTTGCAGAATGTTTTGTATCCAATGAAAGAGACTTCTTTAGGAAAGGAGTACGGCTTGTTCTGAAGTAGTATGGACGATTTTGGGCTCCGGCGGGCTCAATCCCAAAGTAGCATGGAAGACTTCATGTTCCGATGGGCTCAGTCTCAAAGTTGCGTGGAAGATTTCATGATCCTGCGAGCTCATTCACAAAGTAGTATGTAGTACTTCGGGCTCTGGTTGGCTCATTCAGTAAGTAGTATGGATGACTCTGAACTCCATTGGGATCGGTCTCAAAGTAGCTGTGGTTGTTTTACCTCTGAGCGGAACATTTTTGCACACCATGGGCTAAATGGCTAGGTCACAAGGACCCCAAAGGCTCAGAGAAGGCTGTGAAGGCCACTGGAACAGCTGTTGGGAGACAGGTGGTAGCCTCCCTTCAAGGCCATCCAGCGTGTTCTTTAACGTACGCAGAGTATGGCTCTCCCGCACACTGGGCCCGGTTTAACGTCCCATGTGACGGACGACGGTCATTCCAAGGCCCATCGGTGTCCCCTACTGACCGTGAGCAGGACGGGGTTGGGTTGTTTTACCTCTGAGCGGCACTTTTTTGCACACCATGGGCTAAATGGCCAGGTCACATGGACCCCGAAGGCTCAGAGAAGGTTGGGACAGGGGACCCACTGGAACAGCTGTTGGGAGACAGATGGTAGCCTCCCGTCAAGGCCATCCAGCGTGTTCTTTAACGTGCACAGGGTATGGTTCTCCCGCAGATGGGACGTTAAGCCGGGGCCACGGCTTAACGTCCCATCCGACGGACGGCGGCCTTTCCAAGCCCATCGGTGTCCCCTACTGACCGTGGGCAGGGCGGGGAATTTTGCGGAGATAAATCTCAACGCTGACCCAACTGGGACTCGAACCTGGGAACTACAGATTACGAGCCTGGCGCGCTACCGACTGAGCACCCCCGCCCCTCCGAAGGCTCAGAGAAGGTTGGGTGAGGAGACCCACTGGAACAGCTGTTGGGAGACAGATGGCAGCCTCCCGTCAAGGCCATCCAGCGTGTTCTTTAACGTGCAGAGGGTATGGCTCTCCCGCACACATATATTACTTTCTTATTCTTTTTTACGGTGGTGAATTCATTTTTAAACGAAATTAGTCTTGTTTCGAATGGAAATGAGAAATTGGACAGGCGACACTTACACAATTGAAGTACAGTCGCTCAAAAAAGTATCCGAACACTATGGTTGATTACAGAATTCAGAAAAAATATCTGGCAACGATTTTTTTAGAAATCAGTGATCTAGCAACCTTCGTGTCACGTGACACGAAGGTTGCCAGACCACAAATTTCTAAAAAAAACGTTGCCAGATATTTTTGCTGAATTCCGTAATCAACCGTAGTGTTCGGATACTTTTTTATATATATATAATGCGTATGAATATATAATGCAATGAATATTGAGCGTGTGCAGTTACCGTTCACAGCAACTGGAGCGGTTGCGGTTAATGTTCACAGCACATTGGATCGCGTGAGCTCACAAAGACCTGGATCGTGTGGGCTCACTCACGGAAATATTGAGCGTGTGCAGTTACCGTTCACAGCAAACTGGAGCGTATGCAGTAACTGCACACGCTCCAGTTTGCTGTGAACGGTAACTGGAGCGTGTACAGTTGCTGTACACGCTCCAGATATTTTTCCTGAATTCTGTAATCACGTGACACAAAGGTTGCCAGATCACAAATTTCTAAAAAAATCGTTGCCAGATATCTTTTCTGAATTCTGTAATCAACCATAGTGTTCGGATACTTTTTTGAGCGACTGTACTACAAGAGACACTAACTCAGATCAAAGCAACGCCAACCTCTTGAAGAAACTTCACCCAACGAGCTTCGAAGTTTTATTCTTTTCCCGAGTCCTTTGCTGTCAGGTAATGCTGTAAAATAAGTTGATCTTTTAACAAAATGATAAAATTTTATCTGTTTTAAAAACTATGTAATCACTGGCATCAAGAACAACATTTGTTTTTCGTGTATATTCAAGAATACCCGGAACCTCTCAAACTGTTTTAGGTTGTTGTTTTACCTCTGAGCGGCACTTTTTTTGCACACCATCGACTAAATGGCCAGGTCACATGGACCCCGAAGGCTCAGAGAAGGTTGGGGAAGGGGACCTACTGGAACAGCTGTTGGGAGACAGATGGTAGCCTCCCGTCAAGGCCATCCAGCGTGTTCTTTAACGTGCACAGGGTATGGCTCTCCCGCACACGGGGCCACGGCTTAACGTCCCATCCGACGGACGGCGGTCTTTCCAAGCCCATCGGTGTCCCCTACTGACCATGGGCAGGGCGGGGAATTTTGAGGATATAAATCTCAAATCTGACCCAGCACTATTTTAGAAGATGGAAAACAAAATGTACGTAGGCTTCACACAGTGTAATTTACAACTAAAAAATATATTCAGTAACTATCAGGAAACACTAATTTCCAGTGGATTCACAATATAACGCTATTTTAAAATCTTGATTTTCTTTCGGCTTTGCAGTCTTTGTGTTTCAAATTCATCTACATCAATAGCAACTTTTATATTAAACATGCAGTACATAAGACTTGTGCGTTATCAGATGGAATATGAAAAAAAATTCTAACATTAGCTCAACAGCGGCTCAAGTTGTTAATGTTATCTGTCTTTCAATCTCATTCACCTTCTAGTTTCTTATGTTCTTAAGTCTCTTTATTGCAGAGTTACTGCTGAAAAATGCGGAAAAATAGCTGAAGTCATCTTTCAATATCATACAATTTTATATAACGGATTAAAATAATTCAGAAATCTTCAGTGTTCCTTAATGTCCAGCACATGTCAAGATGGTTCACGTGCTTTGGAATGAGATGATCCAAGTATTCTGAGATGAGATCCATATTTTCCATGAATTACTTCAGAAGCTAGGATTTTTTCTAAAATGCTTCTATCTTAGATTTCGACTAGTCAGGTAAAACTCAATCATTTGTGTACGGTCAAATATACCTTCAAAATCCTCAATCACTGTTGTGAACTCTTAAAATGACAATTCCAAAATGAGAATGTATGGAAGTAAAATATTCAGAATGGTTCTGATATTTTTTAAATTGTCTTCCAAGTTCTGGCCAATCGTCATTCAGTTCGTGCCCACGCCAATACCGCTGTAAATAATTCATTCTCTGGGGCAGATGAAACTTGACTTATCTCTAAAATCATCTGCAGTTTCCTGGCTTGCGTTACAAAAGGTTGTAGTGCTGAGCACCTCGATTCATCGAATCTGTTATGAAGTCCATACATCGTTTCCAAAGTGACTCGATGGATAGAAATTTAGCTATTTCGAAAACCCTGCATACAGTCTCCGGGTACAACTTTGCTGATTGGAAATATCTTTTACACTCTTTTTGCAGAGAGGGCATCGAATATTTCAGGGCAACATCATAGACTTGAAGCGCTTCCTCAAGGTCTTCTAAATATAACTGATGAGTATAAATATATCTGAAAGAAAATAAAAAATAATGAATTTCTAATTACTAAACACTTTATTTACAAAACTCCCCGTCCTGCCCACGGTCAGTAGGGGACACCGATGGGCTTGAAAAGGCCGCCGTCCGTCGGAAGGGACGTTAAGCCGTGGCCCCGTGTGCGGGAGAGCCATACCCTGTGCACGTTAAAGAACACGCTGGAGGCCTTGACGGGAGATTACCATCTGTCTCGCAACAGCTGTTCCAGTGGGTCCCCTCCCCCAACCTTCTCTGAGCCTTCGGGGTCCATGTGACCTGGCCATTTAGCCCATGGTGTGCAAAAAAGTGCCGTTCAGAGGTAAAACAACCCAACTCGTACTCACGGAACTACGGTTTAATGCCCGATCCGATGGGTGGCGGCTTTGGGTTATTTTACCTCTGAGAGGCACTTTTTTTTAAAAAAAATCTAAATTGCCAAGCTATAAGGACCCCGAGGGCTCAGAGAAGGTTGGAGGCAGGGGATTCTCTGTACACCTCTTTGAGGCAGATGGTAGCCTTCCGTTGACATCTAACGTGTTCTTTAATGTGCACAGGGTATAGTTCTCATGCACAAGGAGGTACTGCTTAATGTCCCATCCGACGGACCGCTGCCTTATCAAGGCCGTTGGTGTACAGTCGCTCAATAAAGTATCCGAACACTATGGTTACAGAATTCAGAAAAAATATCTGGCAACGATTTTTTTTTAGAAAGTAGTGATCTGGCAACCTTCGTGTCACGTGATTGCAGAATTCAGGAAAAATATCTGGAGCGTGTACAGCAACTGTACACGCTCCAGTTACCGTTCACAGCAAACTGGAGCGTGTGCAGTTACTGCACACGCTCCAGTTTGCTCTGAACGGTAACTGCACACGCTCAATATTTCCGTGAGTGAGCCCACACGATCTAGTATCAAAATAATATGACCACCTACAGTCGCTCAAAAAAGTATCCGAACATCATCATCCTCAAGCAGCCATGGGCTACGGAGGTCCAACCAGACCGTGCAATTTAGTTCTCCAAGCAAGTCTGTCCTGAGCTACATCTACTGCATCTGGCCACTGCACACCAATTCTAACAAGGTCCTGTTTGACATTGTCTGCCCACCGCATCCTAGGTCTCCCCTTCTTTCTGAGGCCTTTAGGCACACTGTTCATAAAACTATTCGCCAATCTATAATTATTCATACGGGCAACATGGCCAAACCAACGGAGTCTCTCTCTGCACAATATGCTGCTTAAAGGAGGTTGCAAACTTCTTTCCCTAATCTCATCATTAATTACAAAGTTGAACCACCTAATGCCCAAGATACTGCGTAAGCATCTGGAATCAAAAGCATCTAGTTTCCTGTTATCTTGTTTACAAAGAGTCCAAGTTTCACTACCATAACTAACCCTAGAAAGAACCAAACTATTATACAGTCTAATTTTAGTCTTTAGGTGTATACGCCTATTTCTCCACAATCTCCATAGATTCTTAAAAGTCCCGGCAGCAATCCCAATTCGTCTGTTAATCTCATGCCGCACATTACCATTATCTGTTACATAGCTCCCAAGATAATTAAACTGTGACACCTGCTCAAGACTGCAACCATTCAGATTAACTGAATCACAGCCTGCCTGACCAATTTTCATCACTTTAGTTTTCTCTCTGTTTATAACCAAACCTACTCTACTACCAGTCTCATCAACAGCTCGAATGAAAGAGTTCATCTCATCAACATCATTTGCCAAAAGGGCTAAATCATCAGCATAATCTAAATCAGAAATTTTCCTATCTCCAGCCCATTTAAGGCCAAAATCTTTCCCTTGAAGTGAATTTCGCATAACATAATCAATAACCAAGCTAAAGAGAAAAGGAGACAAAATGCACCCTTGTCGAACACCAGAAGTAATGCTAAACCAATTGCTACAAGCCTTACCAACTCTCACACACGCCTCAGTGTTATTATAGAGAGCTTTCATAATGATAACTAACTTGTCTGGTATACCATATGATTTCACAATCAACCACAAATTATGACGATCAACAGAGTCGAAAGCCTTTTTGAAATCAACAAAGCTAGCAACCAAAGGTTTCTGAAACTAAACATTTCTCAAGAATCTGCCTAAGTGAAAATATCTGATCCACACATCCCCTACCACTTCTGAATCCACATTGTTCATCACGCAATTGCCTGTCAACCAGATTCTTAATTCTATTAAGCACAATCATGGAAAGAACTTTACCTGGAACAGAGAGTAGGCTGATACCCCTATAGTTATCACAAGAACTGCGATCACCTTTTTTGAAAATAGGGATAACAATAGCTCTGGTAAAATCCTTTGGAACCATGCCTTTATCATAAAAGATATTCAGAATTTCAGTCATCCAAGTGGTAACCGAAACATTTCCAGCTTTAAGCATTTCTGCAGTAATTTCATCTACCCCTGGGGATTTATGAAGTTTAAGTTTAGAAACAGCCAAAATAACTTCAGATTGTGTTATAGGGCCAACATTAAAGCCACCAATGCATCTATCATCATTGCAAACAATGGGAATAGAACTAACCGCATTGTTTAGAATATCACTGAAATGCTCAGTCCACCTAGCCATGACAGAATCCTCACCTTCTGTAACCTTACTTTGTTTATCCTTCAATCCCTATATACCTGTCCGTTTTCTACCACACAAAACATTAACTATCTGGTACAGCTCTCTGCTGTTGTGCTGTCTGCTTCCTCGGCTTTGTCAGCCAAACCATCAAGCCAAAGATTCTTATCAGCAGCTAACTGATCTTTTACACGTTTATTAAGCTCTCTGTAATGCTTTCTATTAGGACTAGTAGGGTATTGATTAAGGACATTCCTGCAGTTCTTTCTTTCCGAAATAAGCTCAAGTGCCTTATCACTCAGATAATTCTGTCTCTTCTGCTCCTTTTTTCCTAAAAGAGTACTGTTAGTGTCCAAAAAAGCCTGTTTAAAATGATCCCATTCTTCCTCAACTTCAGTAGTAAGCATACCATGACTGTCATAATGACTAAGTAATCTATCATGGTAAGCTCTGGCTATAACTGGATCTTTCAGAGCTTCAGTATTAAAAGCAAATTTTTTAACCCTAGCACAACACTTTTTAAGTTTAAGTTGCAACACACTTTTAACAAGGTAATGGTCAGATCCAATTTCAGCTCCCCTATATGCCCTGGTATTTCTAACAGAACTAGCCCATTTGTTGTTAATTAATATATAATCAATCATATTCCTATGCAGCCCATCAGGTGAAACCCATGTGTACTTATGTATGTCGCGGTGTTTGTAATATGTGTTAGTTATTCGAACACTATGGTTAATTACAGAATTCAGAAAAAATATCTGGCAACGATTTTTTTTAGAAATTAGAGATCTGGCAACCTTCGTGTCACGTGACACGAAGGTTGGCAGATCACTAATTTCTAAAAAAAATCGTTGCCAGATATTTTTTCTGAATTCTGTAATTAACCATAGTGTTCTGATACTTTTTTGAGCGACTGTACCCTACTGAGCAATGGCAGGAAGTTTGCAAAGATAAATCTTAGCATTGATCCAGGAGGGCCTCGAACCTGGGAACTACAGATTGCGAACCTAGGCGCCTTACCGGCCGAGCAGTTCCGAATCAGAGCTGTTAGGAAAAACATGGAAGTGTCCCGTCATCTGGTGTGTATGGCTCTCTTGGCCAAAAATGGGCAAAAATTGGCACTTAGAGGAGAAAATACTGAAATTTGCTTCTGGCTGTAAAGTTATTCAAGGTTTAGTTGTTTTACCTCTGAGCGGCACTTTTTTGCACACCATGGGCTAAATGGCCAGGTCACATGGACCCCGAAGGCTCAGAGAAGGTTGGGGGAGTGGACCCACTGGAACAGCTGTTGGGAGACAGATGGTAGCCTCCCGTCAAGGCCATCTAGCGTGTTCTTTAACGTGCACAGGGTATAGCTCTCCCGCACACGGGGCCACGGCATAACGTCCCATCCGACGGACGGTGGTCTTTCCAAGCCCATCGGTGTCTCCTATTGACCGTGGGCAGGGAGTTTTGCGGAGATAAATCTCAACGCTGACCCAGCTGGGACTCGAACCTGGGAACTACAGATTACAAGCCTGGCGCGCTACCGACTGAGCCACCCACGCCCCCCCCCCCCCCCCCCCCATCCGACGGACGGCGGCCTTTCCAAGTCCATAGGTGTTCCCTACTGATCGAGGGCTGGGCGAGGAGTGTTGCGAAGAAAAATCTCAAAGCTCGGCTAGGTGGAAGTCGTACTCGGAATTGCAAATTATGAGCCTGGCATGCTACCGTATGAGATTCCCTCCCAGCAACACTTCTCTGGTAGTTTCCTTCACATACATCAATGTTTTGACTGAAAGGGACACCGATGGTTTCGACAGTCGTCCCACAGATGGGGACTTGAACCGTGACCAGAGAGCCGTACTCTGCACTTTAAACAAGCTAGATGGTCTTAACGGGTTGGGTTGTTTTACCTCTGAGAGGCACTTTTTTGCACACCATGGGCTAAATGGCCAGGTCACATGGACCCCGAAGGCTCAGAGAAGGTTGGGGGAGGGGACCCACTGGAACAGCTGTTGGAAGACAGATGGTAGCCTTCCGTCAAGGCCATCCAGCGTGTTCTTTAACGTGCACAGGGTATGGCTCTCCCGCATACGGGGCCACGGATTAACGTCCCATCCGACGGACGGCGGCCTTTTCAAGCCAATCGGTGTCCCCTACTGACCGTGGGCAGGGCGGGGAATTTTTGCGGAGATAAATCTCAACGCTGACCCAGCTGGGACTCGAACCTGGGAACTACAGATTACTAGCCTGGCGCGCTACCGACTGAGCCACCCCTGCCCCTAGGTTTATTTTCTACTTCCTAAGACCTATATAGGAAGATAGGTATTTTTTAATTTATTTATATTTTTTGTAACTAAAAACACCTGCCTTCAGAAACTTTCATTTGATACGACTCATAATCAGACTGCAGTTTTCCTCCTTTTGTGTTAATTTACCTCTGAGCGGCACTTTTTTTGCACATAATGGGCTAAATAGCTAGGTCACAAGGACCCCGAAGGCTCAGGGAAAGTTGGGAGAGGGGACCCACTGGAACAGCTGTTGGGAGATGGTAGCCTTTAGTCAAATGCCATCCAGCGTGTTCTTTAACGTGCACAGGTTATGGCTCTCCGCACACGGAGCCACGGCATAACGTCCCATCCGACGGACGGCGGCATTTCCAAGCCCATCGGTGTCCCCTACTGACCGTGGGCAGGGCGGGGAATTTTTGCAGAGATAAATCTCAACGCTCACCCAGCTGGGACTCGAACCTGGGAACTACAGATACGAGCCTGGCGCGCTACCGACTGGGCACCCCCGCCCCGGTCTTAACGGGAGATTACCATCTGTCTCATAACAGATGTCGAGTGGGGGCCCCATTCAACTTTCTGAGCAGTTGGGGTTCTTGTAACCTGGCCATTTATCCCATTGTGTGCAAAATAATGCTGTTCAGAGGTAAAATAACCCAACAACTCTGTGAAAAAGATTCACAATTTGAAAAGCAACTATTCTTTTCTACAACAGACTTGAATTTACGAAACGTCTTTCTGCATTAAGAAATATTTCTGGATTACAGGAAAAAAATTCACAAAATTTGTTGAGATTACAGCGTTAAATCGTGCTTTCATAATAGCTAAATAATATCTTTAAATTGATGCATGCACATGAATCAAGCTAATATTACCTACCGTAACACTTTACAGAAGTTGTGCGGATTAATGTCTGGAAGTGGTATGGGCTTGGCTTCTTTTTGTCTTGGAAGCATCAACATGGCGGCAAACATAGTACTTTCAATGGACAAAAAGAGCGTGTGAGCTGACATTATCCGCATGTTGTCTCCTCTGCCTACCAGGAACTGTACATCAGAAAAAATACCCGTTTCCAGAAGGTAGGCTCCTCGTTGTTCTAAAGAAAATTTTGCCTCTTCCCAGCTTTCAGCCTTTCCTAAACACAAGAATAGAATTTTTGGAACTCTTCTCAAAATAAACATTCAGATAATTGTACTAGTAATTTACCTGGAAACGTTTGGCTTCCGATTCAGGCACATACACACGATTTACTTCCGAGTGCTAAAAATACAAGATATCAATTTAAAATCTAGTTACAGAACTCGCAATAGATTTCCACGCAGGGGCGTATCGTAATGATCTTGGGCCCTGCTGCAACGTTTCTCTATGCACCCCAGAGTCATTTTCGAAAAGTTAATTATGGGGCGGGGATGGCTCAGTCGGTAGCGCGCCAGGCTCGTAATCTTCAGTTCCCAGGTTCGAGTCCCAGCTGGGTCAGCGTTGAGATTTATCTCCGCAAAATTCCCCGCCCTGCCCACGGTCAGTAGGGGACACCAATGGGCTTGGAAAGGCCGCCTCCGTCGGATGGGACGTTAAGCCGTGGCCCCGTGTGCGGGAGAGCCATACCCTGTGCACGTTAAAGAACACGCTGGATGGCCTTGACGGGAGGCTACCATCTGTCTCCCAACAGCTGTTCCAGTGGGTCCCCTCCCCCAACCTTCTCTGAGCCTTCGGGGTCCATGTGACCTGGCCATTTAGCCCATTGTGTGCAAAAAAGTGCCGCTCAGAGGTAAAACAACCCAACCCAACTTCCGAGTGCTAAAAATACAAGATATCAATTTAAAATCTAGTTACAGAACTCGCAATAGATTTCCACGCAGGGGCGTATCGTAATGATCTTGGGCCCTGCTGCAACGTTTCTCTATGCACCCCAGAGTCATTTTCGAAAAGTTAATTATGGGGCGGGGATGGCTCAGTCGGTAGCGCGCCAGGCTCGTAATCTTCAGTTCCCAGGTTCGAGTCCCAGCTGGGTCAGCGTTGAGATTTATCTCCGCAAAATTCCCCGCCCTGCCCACGGTCAGTAGGGGACACCAATGGGCTTGGAAAGGCCGCCTCCGTCGGATGGGACGTTAAGCCGTGGCCCCGTGTGCGGGAGAGCCATACCCTATGCACGTTAAAGAACACGCTGGATGGCCTTGACGGGAGGCTACCATCTGTCTCCCAATAGCTGTTCCAGTGGGTCCCCTCCCCCAACCTTCTTTGAGCCTTCGGGGTCCATATGACCTGGCCATTTAGCCCATGGTGTGCAAAAAAGTGCCGCTCAGAGGTAAAAAACCCAACGTTAAAGAACACGCTGGATGGCCTTGACGGGAGGCTACCATCTGTTTCCCAACAGCTGTTCCAGTGGGTCCCCTCCCTCAACCTTCTCTGAGCCTTCGGGGTTCATGTGACCTGGCCATTTAGCCCATGGTGTGCAAAAAAGTGCCGCTCAGAGGTAAAACAACCTAACCCAAAAAGTTAATTAGGAAAAAGTGCACTGCCGATTTAATCCCTATCAGATTTGTAAAGATGCTCGTTTCAATCTGTAAATTTGGATCTCTAATTTAACTTTCAAATATTTTATAGATAGTAAGCTATATAGTCCTCATTGTAGTCGTATATAATTAAAAAAACCTTTGAAAAGTTTACATGTTTCCATTAAAATTAAAATAATTATAGTGGGATTTAAAATAATCGAAGCTTGTAACCCAATCGAAGCTTGTGACGCAAGGGGTGTTATATGGTATAAAAAAGTTTTCCCCCATGCTTCCTCCCTCCTAAAAACGGGAAATGTCTCCAATGTCATGCGCTACATCTAACACGATTCCAAAAGGAAGGGTAGTTCCCAGGTTCGAGTCACCATCTGTCTCCCAACAGCTGTTCCAGTGGGTCCCCTCCCCCAACCTTCTCTGAGCCTTCGGGGTCCATGCGACCTGGCTATTTAGTCCATGGTGTGCAAAAAAGTGCCGCTCAGAGGTAAAACAACCCAACAACCCATGCGCTACATCTAACACGATTCCAAAAGGAAGTGTAGTTCTCAGGTTCGAGTCACCATTTGTCTCCCAACAGCTGTTGTAGTGGGTCCCCTCCCCCAACCTTCTCTGAGCCTTCGGGGTCCATGTGACCTGGCCATTTAGCCCATGGTGTGCAAAAAAGTGCCGCTCAGAGGTAAAACAACCCATGCGCTACATCTAACACGATTCCAAAAGGAAGGGTAGTTCCCAGGTTCGAGTCACCATTTGTCTCCCAACAGCTGTTGTAGTGGGTCCCCTCCCCCAAACTTCTCTGAGCCTTCGGGGTCCATGTGACCTGGCCATTTAGCCCATGATGTGCAAAAAGAGTGCCGCTCAGAGGTGCAACCCAACCCTAAGCTTGTAATCTGCAGTTTAATTTGCTCACAATGGGTTAAGTGCAAACAATTCCCAGAATACCAATCGAAGCTTGTGACCAGATGTTATTCTTGGGCACAAGCTGCGATTGGGAAGGTTTGGAAAGTTTACATATTTTCATTAAAATAATAATTTTAGTGAAAAAAAATCATTTTATTGGCTCAGCACAGATTTTGACTTTACTTTCATTTTTGAAAATGTTTTCCATTCTCATTCATTTTCTATCTATAAAAAGAAAGTATTTCAAACCTTTCATATGTCATTTTACTATTGAGATAACTTTCGATCAATTTTAATTTGGAAATAAAATTTGGGGTGGATTTACAGATGAGTAGCCGCACAGGGTCCCAGCAGTGGTCTCCAAATCATCCTAGGAATTGTTTGCATATATGTACAGGTCATTACAATTCTACACCATAGGATAGTAAATTCGCTATTGCTCCTGTAAATCCGCTATTGGTTCCGATGTTCCTACAGTTACCGGTAGCGTTAAAAAGAGCAAGAGTTGGGTTGTTTTACCTCTGAGCGGCACTTTTTTGCACACCATGGGCTAAATGGCCAGGTCACAAGGACCCCGAAGGCTCAGAGAAGGTTGGGGGAGGGGACCCACTGGAACAGCTGTTGGGAGACAGATGGTAGCCTCCCGTCAAGGCCATCCAGCGTGTTCTTTAAGATGCACAGGGTATGGCTCTCCCGCACACGGGACCACGGCTTAACGTCCCATCCGACGGACGGCGGCCTTTTCAAGCCCATCGGTGTCCCCTACTGACCGTGGGCAGGGCGGGGAATTTTGCGGAGATAAATCTCAACGCTGACCCAGCTGGGACTCGAACCTGGGAACTACAGATTACGAGCCTTTCGCGCTACTGACTGAGCCAACCCCGCCCCTAGGTTTATTTTCTACTTCCTAAGACCTATATAGGAAGATAGGTATTTTTTAATTTATTTATATTTTTTGTAACTAAAAACACCTGCCTTCAGAAAACTTTCATTTGATATGACTCATAATCATAGACTGCATTTTTCCTCCCTTTTGGGTTATTTTACCTCTGAGCGGCACTTTTTTTGCACATAATGGGCTAAATGACTGGGTCACAAGGACCCCGAAGGCTCAGGGAAAGTTGGGAGAGGGAACCCACTGGAACAGCTGTTGGGAGATGGTAGCCTTCAGTCAAATGCCATAGAGCGTGTTCTTTAACGTGCACAGGGTATGGCCCTCCAGCACACGGGGCCACGGCTTAACGTCCCATCCGACGGACTTTCCAAGCCCATCGGTGTCCCCTACTGACAGTGAGCAGGGCGGGGAATTTTGCGGAGATAAATATCAACGCAAACCCAGCTGGGACTCGAACCTGGGAACTACGAATTACGAGTCTGACGCGCTACCGACCGAGCCACCCCCACCCCACGGACGGCGGCCTTTCCAAAACCATAGGTGAGGGGAGGCGGGAAACTGTACAGCTAATAATATTCAATCTGTCCACCTGCAAGTAGTGGGAACAATGCATAGCCAGTGAAACTCGCTTGTCCACCTTGCAAATATTACAGCAACTTATCGCACAGGGCCTGATATAATGTGGGGGGGGATCCCTTTCAGGATGCTAGTAAGGATAAGAGGCAATGGTTATTCAACTTATTTATATTTCATGCAATTTTCAAGAAATTTTTTAATGCCCTGTAAAAAATAAGGGGAAATGTTCTACCACATTGGATTTTCTTTCAAATATTTCTCCGCAAAAATTTCCCGCCCTGCCCACGGTCAGTAGGGGACACTGATGGGCTTGGAAAGGCCGCCATCCGTCGTATGGGACGTTAAGCCGTGGCCCCGTGTGCTGGAGAGCCATACACTGTGCACGTTAAAGAACACGCTGGATGGCCTTGATGGGAGGTTACCATCTGTCTCCCAACAGCTGTTCCAGTGGGTCCCCTCCCCCAACCTTCTCTGAGCCTTCGGGGTCCATGTGACCTGGCCATTTAGCCCATGGTGTGCAAAAAAAGTGCCGCTTAGAGGTAAAACAACCCAACCCAACCCTTGGAAAGGCCGCTGTCCGTTGAATGGTAGGTTAAGCCGTGGCCCCGTGTGCGAGAGAGACATACCCTGTGCACGTTAAAGAACACGCTGGACGGCCTTGACGGGAGGCTAACATCTGTCTCCCAACAGCTGTTCCAGTGGGTCCTCTCCCCCAACCTTCTCTGAGCCTTCGGGGTCCATGTGACCTGGCCATTTAGCCCATGGTGTGCAAAAAAGTACCGCTCAGAGGTAAAACAACCCAACAACCCATGCGCTACATCTAACACGATTCCAAAAGGAAGGGTAGTTCCCAGGTTCGAGTCACCATTTGTCTCCCAACAGCTGTTGTAGTGGGTCCCCTCCCCCAACCTTCTCTGAGCCTTCGGGGTCCATGTGACCTGGCCATTTAGCCCATGGTGTGCAAAAAGAGCGCCACTCAGAGGTAAAACTACCCAACAACCCATGCGCTGCATCTAACACGATTCCAAAAGGAAGGGTAGTTCACAGGTTCGAGTCACCATCTGTCTCCCAACAGCTGTTGTAGTGGGTCCCCTCCTCCAACATTCTCTGAGCCTTCGGGGTGATAGCTGATAGCTGAAACATAACATACAATGTGCCAGGATCAAATGAACCCATAACCATTTTCATCTGAAGATCGCCGATAAGGCCATGAGTCAAAGACAGTACAAAAGGTAAGTCACCAAGCTATGGTGAAACCCCGAAGGGTTATGAAAAGAACACGTAGGAACAGGAGCAGAAAGCAAGAACTAAACGAAAAAGGTATCCATATCCAAGATCAGGGGTCTTGCTCTTTTGATCCTGCTCTGAGGATCGAACAAATAATGCAATAGAGAAGAAATCAAATCATGAGGGTTTGAGTCAACACCATCAAAGAAGACCTTCGAGGTGTTCGTAATAAAGTTATATATGTGTTCAACTCCAAGATCGTGATGAATTCTTCTGTTGGTGACGAACCACGGAGCATTCGTAACCTGTCTTAGCACTTTGTTCTGATATCGTTGTAAACAACGGATATTTGTCTTGGTCGTATTCGCCCAGACAGGAGCAGCATAAGTCAATACTGGACGTAGCACAGATAAGTACAGAAGTAATTTGTGGTCAATAGAAAGGATCGAATTTCGACCCAACAACGGTCCAAGTTGGCATCGGATGATGTTAGCTTTCTGAATGATGTATTTGATATGGTCGTTCCACTTCAATTTATGATGCAAAATCAGCTCTAAATACTTTGTGGTTTTTTGCCAAGGAATAGGGTTATTAAATATACATAAACTGCGGTCACAAGAAACTTCCTTCAAAGAAAATAGTAGCGCTGAACTTTTGTCAGCGTTTATTTTGATCTTCCATTTATCGTACCATTTTTCAGCCAGGTCTAGACCTTTCTGCAGCCTGTCTATAGCTATCGAAGACCTCAGAGATGTAGAAAGTATAGCTATGTCGTCCGCGTACATAGCATAAAACAAACGGTCATGCAAGAGGAAATCATGCATGTAGATAGAGAACAGAACAGGGCCAAGAAGGGAACCCTGAGGGACCCCTGCCTGTATACTCTGGACTGCAGATAGACTCTCATTGACACATACTTGAAAAGTACGGTGATGTAAATAGGATTCGATAAAAAGAATCATCCCTGATGGGGCCTTTGCCCTTTTGAGCTTAGAAATCAGCCCATCAACCCAAACTTTGTCGAAGGCCTTTGCCACATCGAGGAATGCAGCAGCTACGAATTCCTTCTTATTTAAGGATTCCTTTAGTTGACCAACGACTCGTAAAAGCTGGTGATCCGTTGACATCTTATTCCGGAAAGCAAATTGTATATCCGGAATCACCTGATGTTGAGACGAATGTTTGCATTCGATTCAACATTATTCGTTCCAACAGCTTACTGAGACAAGACAACAGGCTAATCGGACGGTAGCTACTGGGAAACTTGTGATTTTTCCCTGGCTTAAGGATCATTTTGATCTTTGCTCGCTTCCATACCTCAGGAAAAACTCCATGTCGTATAAGGACATTAAATATAGAACACAAAAATACAATTGCATTGACGGGTAAATTCCTGATCATGGCATTTGTAACCAGATCCAAACCAGGAGCCTTATTTCGCCTTAGCTTCCCGATTGCTGCCTTTATCTCCTTAGGGGTATTGAAAAGTGTCTGACTTGTCGGACGCAGATAGAAATGATGTATTTCATCTTTCATCTCTCGTTGAGTAATTTCATCCGACAAGTCAGAATTTTCCTGGAACTGGGTGACCAATGTTGAGGCAAATGCTTCAGCTTTCTCAGCATCACTATATACCACCCCCTTTTCACCTTGTATAGGTGGGGCGGGGGTGGCTCAGTCGGTAGCGCGCCAGGCTCGTAATCTGTAGTTCCCAGGTTCGAGTCCCAGCTGGGTCAGCGTTGAGATTTATCTCCGCAAAAATTCCCCGCCCTGCCCACGGTCAGTAGGGGACACCGATGGGCTTGGAAAGGCCGCCGTCCGTCGGATGGGACGTTAAGCCGTGGCCCAGTGTGCGGCCATACCCTGTGCACCATACCCTGTGCACGTTAATAGCCACGCTGGATGGCCTTGACGGGAGGCTACCATCTGTCTCCCAACAGCTGTTCCAGTGGGTCCCCTGCCCCAACCTTCTCTGAGCCTTCGGGGTCCATGTGACCTGGCCATTTAGCCCATGGTGTGCAAAAAAGCGCCGCTCAGAGGTAAAACAACCCACAACCCTTGTATAGGCGGGAGGTTATTTTTAGGATTTTTTAGCCTCTTTGTAAAGTTCCAAATAGAATTATAAACAGAGAGGTTTTCAATCTTATTTTTCCAAGAGGTTGCTCTGAAGTCTGCGATATCTGCTCGAACTCTATTCTTGAGGGCATAGTACAGATTTTTATCTGCAGGATACCGAAACCTTTGCCACCGATGTCTAGCTTGGTTTTTGGCTTTGACAAGTTCAAGTAAGTGGGAAGGTAACTTAAAATAAACAGGAACCTTTTTCCTCGTATAACTAGCCTTCCTCTTACATTTATGAAGAATAGCAGTAAACTTTTCAATGATAGCCTTTTCAATGATAGCCAAGGATCACAAGGGCTAAGAGTTGGTTTGGGGAAGCGATTCTGTTAGGCAGCTGTTAGGAGATGGAAGTCTCCCGTTAAAGTCATCCAGCATATTTCACATGCACACATCACGACATTATTGTGGAAATGCGGAGAACTGCATTTTCCTTTGAAAGAAGCATATATACAGGTAGGGTCCCTCAGGGTTCCCTTCTTGGCCCTGTTCTGTTCTCTATCTACAAGTTCTTTGTATTATCAACAACATTTATCAACAAGTTCTTTGTATACATCCCAATTAGTTGAAACGGAAACAGGAGGAATTGCCATATTCGATATGGAGAGCTGAAGAGAGATTGGTAGGTGATCCGAGTTTAGCGATTGTACGGTAGCAAGACTGTAGGCCGGAAAAAAGTGTCCCAGCAGGACTATATCAATAACATCTGGCATGTATTTCGGGTTGTACGGAAAATAAGTGGGACTGGAAGGCGCATCCACAATGATCCCCTTACTAGTAGAATATTCAAGCAGGGTGCGACCATTTAAGTTACACCGTCGAGAATTCCAAGCAGTATGTTTGGAGTTTAGGTCACCAGCAAGAATTGTGGGACAGTCGGTTTCAAAGATCCAATCCAGATCCACAGAACGCAAAGTATTATTTGGAGGCTTATAACCAGAAATGATGTTTAGTTTTCCAATACTAGTCTGGGGAATAGAGATAGCAGTTACTTCAATGGAAGCCACTTCAGGAAGCAGATAATGGAAGTGTGGAATAGAGCTCTTTACAAAAATGGCTGTCCCACCACCTCCATTATGTATTCTGTCAGTTCGATAAACTTTGTAATTTGCGACATTTAGCGTATCACTAGCCCTTAAGTGTGTCTCACTCAGGAAAGCCACGTCCACATTAAACTGCAGAAGAAAGTTCAGAAACTCGAAAAGGTCTCTTTTAAGGCCGTTGCAATTCCACGCAATAATCTGAAGCTGGTCATGATAGTAAGGTGAATCACCCATCGGGGTTCAGAGCGTTGAGGAAAAGATCAAAAGCTCGGACCCCGACAGCAATTCAGGCCATCATCATTTGATACTCTGTAAATAAATTTTTAATGGTGGTCAGAATAGCAGCAAGATTTAACTGTTTGACAAAGGAAAAAATGTCTGTGATGTCATTAATCAGAATTGAGCCGAAATCTTTTTTATCCCTCTTAGAGGATGTTTGGTTTGGTTTGGTTGTTTGGGGTTTATTGGCGCAACAGCAACTAAAGAGGATGTTTGTACTTTAGGGTTCTGCTGAACAGGAGTAGAAGTACGTTCATGTGAAGCTGGTGAAGGAACAGCAGTAGACTGTCCAATCCTAGATGTCGATGATGAAGCAACTGCAGCTGAGTTGTTTTGAGTTGTTTTACCTCTGAGCGGCACTTTTTTGCACACCATGGGCTAAATGACCAGGTCACAAGGCCCCCGAAGGCTCAGAGAAGGTTGGGGGAGGGGACCCACTGGAACAGCTGTTGGGAGACAGATGGTAGCCTCCCGTCAAGGCCATCCAGCGTGTTCTTTAACGTGCACAGGGTATGGCTCTCCCACACACGGGGCCACGGCTTAACGTCCCATCCGACGGACGGCGGCCTTTCCAAGCCCATCGGTGTCCCCTACTGACCGTGGGCAGGGCGGGGAATTTTACGGAGATAAATCTCAACGCTGACCCAGCTGGGACTCGAACCTGGGAACTACAGATTACGAGCCTGGCGCGCTACCGACTGAGCCACCCCTGCCCCTCCCTTTCCCAGAGGTACAGACTTTGATTGTCTATGAGATGGAGGCACAGTTTTGGTAGAACCAAATTTAGGATAGAAAGCACATCCCTTATAATTTGCTGTATGTGGCAGCCCACAATTAGCGCAAGTAGGGGGGGGGGGCATCAGTCTTGCTTCTGGAACAAGTAGTTGTGAAATGATCCCCGGCGCATTTCACGCAACGGGGCCTATTATGGTATCCACTCTGCGCATGACCAAACGATTGGCAGCGGTGACATTGAGTGGGTGCAGGTCCTTTTCTATAATTTTCAACCTTGATACGTAGGTGAAAAAGATTAGTAACGTTGAAAATGTTCTTATTTGCAGCATTCTTCGAAAGTTCGACAAAAAAAACGGGAAGTGGTTTTCTATCTGCACCGTGTTTGAGTTGTGAAATTTTAAGGGGGTTCAAACCCATGCCAACTAGCTCAGTTCTAAGCTCGTCGCAGGTAACATCCAGTGGTAAATTTTTAAGAACAACTTTTAGATTTTTTTCAGCTTTAAGCTGATATGTATGAAATTCAATGTTTACTTCAAACAATCTGACAAAGGCGCGAAAATCCTGAGTGCACTTCGTCTGTACACGAATGGCGTCTCCATTTGATTTGGCATTGAAAGCCTCCACTGCCAAAACAGCAAGCTCTCGTTGCAATAGGGTCCAGTTTTTTGGACTCTTCAAAATAATTGGGGGAATCTGTTCCCATTTTGCCACAGTCACTGAGGACGTATCCAACCGGCAAGACCTATCAGAGGTAGAGGCAGCCATAACATCCGGTGATCCATCAACGTGGTCAGAGTTCAGGGCTAAAACCGAGAATTTATTTTTAAGTGGAATAGTATCATGGGTAGGAGAAAGGGGACGTTTATGTCCTTTCTTAACTGGTTTAAACTTTGTTGTGTCCATACTATCCGCTGTATCAGCAGCTGTAACAACAGAAACAAGATTCCTGGTGTTCTCGGAAGTGGTAGCAACCCGCTGGATTGATGTTGGGAAGTTGAATTCACAATTATGTTCCATAATTTCCTTTTCAATATAATATTTTTGTAAGATGGCCGTCTTAAAGGTGGCATAAGTTTCAGGATTAAGACCATGAATCTGAGTCATATTTGGCATACGATGTAAAATGGAGTTTACCTCCTCCAATTTATCAAATTTGTGCGTCAAGCATTGACATGTTGAAGCAGCATCCGTTTTGGCCTCTCGTTGAGGCGGATGAGAGTTATCTCCAGTTTCGACACAATGATCAAAGTTTTCCCCTGGGGCCGGGGATATGCCATCCAACAACCGCGGAGGACATACCTCGTTGCAGGGTAAATGCCCTTCAATAACAGAAGGACTACAGATTTGCCAGGCATCGTCGTCCGATATCCAATGTAGCGCCGGCCCAGCAGAGTCCGCCATCAAAATCTCCCTAGGGTCCGCCACCGCATCCATATTGGAATCCTAGATATATCATCGAATTCTGAGCCAAAAGAAAAAATAAAGAAGCACTGACCTGAAGTGCAGAAAAACGAAGCCCAAGCTTTGGGCGAGAGAAAACATTTAAATATTCCCGACAGCCGCGACAAATAGCACAGCGCACACTCCCTATGGAATCCACTCCTATCCTAGTAAAGGGTTGGGTTGTTTTATTTCTGAGCGGCACTTTTTTTGCACACCATGGGCTAAATGGCCAGGTCACATGGATCCCGAAGGCTCAGAGAAGGTTGGGGAGGGGACCCACTGGAACAGCTGTTGGGAGACAGATGGTAGCCTCCCGTCAAGGCCATCCAGCGTGTTCTTTAACGTGCACAGGGTATGTCTCTCCCGCACACGGGGCCACGGCTTAACGTCCCATCCGACGGACGGCGGCCTTTTCAAGCCCATCGGTGTCCCCTACTGACCGTGGACAGGGCGGGGAATTTTGCGGAGATAAATCTCAACGCTGACCCAGCTGGGACTCGAACCTGGGAACTACAGATTACGAGCCTGGCGCGCTACCGACTGAGCCACCCCCGCCCCTCCTAGTAAAGGCAAGGAACGTGTGCACAAGAGCAGCGGTCGACACAATCCTCAGCAGCACTTCTTCCTCAATCCAAAAATATTCTCTGTTGATGCAGATAGCATATATTAAATGGCCCGAGCCTTCGGGGTCCATGTGATCTGGCCATTTAGCCAGTCACATGGACCCGAAATGCCGCTCAGAGGTAAAACAACCCAACCCTTTCAAATATTCTTCATAAAATTTCAGAGCATCGAGGTGGTGATACAGAAATAATTCGAGTTAAAGAGAAAAAATACAATATATTCGGTTAAAATTTAAAAAAATCGGAATTAATAAGAAATTGGAGATATAGAGGTTCGAGTTAAGAGTTGACTGTAATTGTTCAATTATAAACTACTGTATATGAAAATGTAGAAGTGTGTCCTAACCTTTATTAAGAATCTATACTATTTCAGGCTGTGGGTTCTTTTAAGTACTTCTTTCCCCATAGTAGGCTAAATTGGAAGGTCACAAGGATCACAAGGGCTAAGAGTTGGTTTGGGGAAGTGATTCTGTTAGGAGATGGAAGTCTCCCGTTAATGTCATCCAGCATATTTCACATGCACAGGTTTTGGCTCTCCTGCACACTGAACCACTGTTTATAACGTCCCATCAGACGGAAGGCGGCCTTTCCAAGCCAGTCGGTGTCCCCTGCTGACCGAAAGTTGGGTTGGGTTGTTTTACCTCTGAGCGGCACTTTTTTGCACACCATGGCTAAATAGCCAGATCACAAGGACCCCGAAGGCTCAGAGAAGGTTGGGGGAGGGGACCCACTGGAACAGCTGTTGGAAGACAGATGGTACCCGTCAAGGCCATCCAGCGTGTTCTTTAACGTGCACAGGGTATGGCTCTCCCGCACACGGGGCCACGGCTTAACGTCCCATCCGACGGACGGCGGCATTTCCAAGCCTATCGGTGTCCCCTACTGACCGTGGACAGGGCGGGGACTCAACGCTGACCCAGCTGGGACTCGAACCTCGGAACTACAGATTACGAGCCTGGCGCGCTACCGACTGAGCCACCCCCGCCCCTTGACCGGAAGTAATATGGGGTTTAGTTAGCCTTTGCTTTACCAGCAAATAACACAGCAATCACTTATTTCCAAAAGAAATTAGATTGAAAATAGTACATTAAAAATTCGATATTTAAAGTAGCGCAATATTTTATCAGGTTGAATATACTTACGTTTTCTATTTGTTGGTAGTGAAGTCATTTTTAAACGAAATTTATCTTTTTATTTCTAATCGAAGTGTGCAAACTGAACAATGGAACGAGCACAGAAAATGAAACACGTAAGAAAAGAGAAAATAACCTACACAGGACAAAGAAATCATCATGGATCGAGGTTTGTTGACGTCATGCGCTAGAAAAAATTTCGCCACGGATCTCATTGTTTTATTCTTTTCTTCCGGAAGTATTATATTGTGACTTTTCAGATACTAAGCCGCGATATGTCTTTCCCTACGTGAGAACCAGAGACATAGCAGAGGGTTGGGTTGTTTTATCTCTGAGCGGCACTTTTTTGCACACCATGGGCTAAATGGCCAGGTCACAAGGACCCCGAAGGCTCAGAGAAGGTTAGGGGAGGGGACCCACTGGAACAGCTGTTGGGAGACAGATGGTAGCCTCCCGTCAAGGCCATCCAGCGTGTTCTTTAACGTGCACAGGGTATGGTTCTCCCGCACACGGGGCCACGGCTTAACGCCCCATCCGACGGACGGCGGCCTTTCCAAGCCCATCGGTGTCCCCTACTAACCGTGGGCAGGGCGGGAAATTTTGCGGAGATAAATCTCAACGCTGACCCAGCTGGGACTCGAACCTGGGAACTACAGATTACGAGCCTGGCGCGCTACCGACTGAGCCACCCCCTCCGTGTGTGGGACATGTGTTATTTTATGAACCCTATACCCTCCGATATACAAATGGGACAATAAAAGGTTTCACGCAGAGAAGCATTTGCCGAAAGCAAACTTCCTTGGTATCCTATTTTGAACCTTCCTAAAAATTTTGAAGATTTTATACGTTTTGTATGCATGCCGGATTAACAGGGAATTCGATTATCCGAGATTGTTCTTTTGCCATTCCTTTTGAGTAATCTACAGCAGGGGTTCTCAATGGAGAACTTCATGGAACCACAGGATTTTCGTGAGAGCAGAGGCTCTCACGGAAATCCTGTGGTTCCATAAAGTGAAGACACGAATTCCCCTCCGAAAAATAATAATTGGACCTTGAATGGACCTTGAATGATTGAAAGAAGGTCGTCTGGTCTGATGAATCTCTTTTTCTGGTGCATCACGTGGATGGCTGGATAGGTGTGCGTAGTTTACCTGAAGGATTGGCACCAGGATCCACCGTGGGATGAAAACAAGCCGGTGGAGGAAGTGTAATGCTTTGGGCAATGTTCTGCTGAGAAACCCTGAGTCCAGTCATTCATGTGCAGGAAACTAGGACATCTACCACCTACCCAAATATCATTGCAGACCAGGTACATCCTTTCATGGGGGGGGGGGGGGGGGGGGGGGGCTCAGTCGGTAGCGCGCCAGGCTCGTAATCTGTAGTTCCCAGGTTCGAGTCCCAGCTGGGACAAGGTTGAGATTTATCTCCGCAAAATTTCCCCGCCCTGCCCACGGTCAGTAGGGGACACCGATGGGCTTGAAAAGGCCGCCGTCTGTCGGATGGGACGTTAAGCCGTGGCCCTGTGTGTGGGAGAGCCATACCCTGTGCACGTTAAAGAACACGCTGGATGGCCTTGACGGGAGGCTACCATCTGTCTCCCAACAGCTGTTCCATTGGGTCCCCTCCCCCAACCTTCTCTGAGCCTTCAGGGTCCATGTGACATGGTCATTTAGCCCATGTTATGACCATGTTATGGCCATAACATTGCCCATGTGCAAAAAAGTGCCGCTCAGAGGTAAAACAACCCAACCCAATCCTTTCATGGCAACGGTATATCCTTCTAGTAGTGTCTTCTTTCAGCAGGATAATGCGCCATGCCACCAATTGCCCGGATTGTTAAAGAATGGTTCATGGAACATGAGCAGACTTCCTGGTGTTGCTCTGGCCTCCAAATTCTCCAGACATCAATCCAATCGAGCATCTATGGTTTGTGTTGGAACAGCATATCCGATCTACGGTGGCTCAACCACGTAACTTACAAGAGTTAAAGGATCTGCTGGTAACGTGTTGGAACCAGACACAACAAGGGTTGGGTTTACCTCTGAGCGGCACTTTTTTGCACACCATGGGCTAAATGGCCAATTCACATGGACCCCGAAGGCTCAGAGAAGGTTGGGGGAGGGGACCCACTGGAACAGCTGTTGGGAGACAGATGGTAGCCTCCCGTTAAGGCCATCCAAAGTGTTCTTTAACGTGCACAGGGTATGGCTCTCCCGCACACGGGGCCACTGCTTAACGTCCCATCCGACGGACGGCGGCCTTTCCAAGCCCATCGGTGTCCCCTACTGACCGTGGGCAGGGCGGGGAATTTTGCGAGATAAATCTCAACGCTGACCCAGCTGGGACTCGAACCTGGGAACTGGCGCGCTACCGACTGAGCCACCCCTGCCCCTAATTTCTTTCACACAAATGCTCTGTGAACATTCATTAATTTTGGTTATACGGCATTGGACTAATTCTTTGTGTTCATTTAATAGGAATTTTCGACTGTATCACACTCCAGATTATGGCAACTGTTACACGTACAATGCCCGGTGGAATACTCCTGAACACAAAGTCCTTTACGCTTATGAGTCAGATATGTGGAACAAACCATCAGGTAGGATATCTTTATTTCTTTAAAGGAAAATAATTATGTTAATAATAAAATTAATGATATCGAAAGTATTGGTTACTTGTATCAGCAATGAAATATATTCAATATATATATATACACTGAGATGCCAGTTTATTAGGTGCTCCACTCATTCCTTGTCATGTAAATGGTTCATTCCAACACGAAATGGGGCGGGGGTGGCTCAGTCGGTAGAGCGCACAACTTGTAATCTGCAGTTGCCAGGTTCGAGTCCCAGCTGGGTCAGCGTTGAGATTAATCTCATTTGCTTTCCTCGCCCTGCCAATGGTCAATAGGGGTTGGGTTGAGTTGTTTTACCTCTGAGCGGCACTTTTTTGCACATCATGGGCTAAATGGCCAGGTCACAAGGACCCCGAAGGCTCAGAGAAGGTTGGGGAAGGGGACCCACTAGAACAGCTGTTGGGAGACAGATGGTAGCCTCTCGTCAAGGCCATCCAGCGTGTTCCTTAACGTGCACAGGGTATGGCTCTCCCGCACACGGGGCCAAGGCTTAACGTCCCATCCGACGGACGGCGGCCTTTCCAAGCCCATCGGTATCCCCCACTGACCGTGGGCAGGGCGGAGGATTTTGCGAAGATAAATCTCAACGCAGGGACCCACTGGAACAGCTGTTAGAAGACAGATGGTAACCTCTCGTCAAAGCCATCAGCATATTCTTTAATGTGCACAGGGTATGGCTCGCTCGCTCTCTCTCTCACACTGAGCCTAAGCTTAACGTACCATACGACGGACGGCGGCCTTTTGAAGCCCAATGGTCTTCTGACTCCAGCCATCTACTGACCGTAGGCGGGACGGGAGTTTTGCGGAGACAAATCTCAACGTTGACAAAGCTGGAATTCGAACGTGGGAACTGCAGATTACGAGTCTGGAGCGCTACTGGCTGAGCCACCCCCGCCCCAACATAAATGGGGAGTGTGTCAAAAGAGTTATTTGTATAAATTTATATTTCTTTAATATCGTTAATTATGAGATTCAATATTCATGCGATTTAACTGTAAAGTTATTTTAGAGCGACCATAGTAACGGAATTTACCCTATAGGCAAAAATATTTTTCCATTCATTTCAGTTAATACTTCCTTTCTTTTAAAGAGCAGAGGATGGCTCATTCGGTAGTGGGCTGGGCTCATCATCCCCAGTTCCAAAGTTCGAGTCTCAATTGTGCCTGCGAATCACAGATACCTCCATTAACCACAGTTCTACCATCAGTGAGAAAAGGTCACTGTTGGACTTAGAAATGCTGCTGTCCTTCTTATATAAGCCTAAGCCGTGATTCCTTTTCCAGAGGAGCCATATGCTGTGCTCATTAAAGAACACGCTGGATAGACGACAGTCTTTGCACTGTGTCCTAAGAGTAGACCAGTGGGTCTCCTACCTCTAATGGAGTCAGTCCTTATGTCTTGGCTATGCTGCTTTGGGGGCGCGGGTGGCTCAGTCGGCAGCGCGCCAGGCTCGTAATCTGCAGTTCCCAGGTTCGAGTCCCAGCTGGGTCAGCGTTGAGATTTATCTCCGCAAAATTCCCCGCCCTGCCCACGGTCAGTAGGGGACACCGATGGGCTTGGAAAGTCCGCCGTCCGTCGGATGGGACGTTAAGCCGTGACCCGTGTGCGGGAGAGCCATACCCTGTGCACGTTAAAGAACACGCTGATGGCCTTGACGGAGGCTACCATCTGTCTCCCAACAGCTGTTCCAGTGGGTCCCCTCACCCCAACCTTCTCTGAGCCTTCGGGGTCCATGTGACCTGGCCATTTAGCCCATGGTGTGCAAAAAAGTGCCACTCAGAGGTAAAACAACCCAACCTCTAATAGAGTCAGAGTCCTTATGTCTTGGCTATGTAGCCCATTTTGTCCTATGCTGCTCACGGGCTAGTTTTACCTCTGTGCACTTTTTTTGCACACAATGGGCTAAATGGCCAGGTCACAAGGAGCCCAAAGTCTCAGAGAAGGTTGGTGGAAGGGACCTACTGGACAACTGTTGGGAGACAAATGGTAGCTTCTCTTCAAAGCCATCCAGCATGTTAACTTGCACAACGTATGGCTTTCCCACATAGACCACTGCTTAACATCTTACTGCCTTCCCAAGCCCATCGGTGTTCCCTTCTGACGGATGGTTATTAAAATTATTTTTGAAAATTTTAAAACATAATGCCCGTTATTACATAAACGTTTTCTCGATCCATTATTATGCCTTTAGTGTATCCCCGAGTGTAGTCAAACCGTTCTTTCGCAAACTGCTCTATGAGACAGAAAACACAAAATTCACTTAGATATCACAGTTTATTTTAAAACTAAAAAAAAAAAATCGAAAATTCCTCTATCACAAAACATTTATTGTTAATCAGTTCACAACATAACGCTATTTTGAAATCTTCAGTTCCTATTTCGGCTCCCAACCCCTGTTCTCAAAATCTTTGCTAACTTTTATATTAACAACTGTTTGACCAAATGCAACAGGAAGAAGTTGCTGATCTTCAACAACCAGCTTCCATTGTGAAACAATATTGTGCAGGTTGTTTTACCTCTGAGCGGCACTTTTTTGCACACCATGGGCTAAATGGCCAGGTTACAGGGACCCCGAAGGCTCAGAGGAGGTTGGGGGAGGGGACCCACTGGAACAGCTGTTGGGAGACAGATGATAGCCTCCCGTCAAGGCCATGCAGCGTGTTCTTTAACGTGCACAGGGTATGGCTCTCCCGCACACGGAGCCACGGCTTAACGTCCCATCCGACGGACGGCGGCCTTTTCAAACCCATCGGTGTCCCCTACTGACCGTGGGCAGGGCGGGGAATTTTGCGGAGATAAATCTCATCGCTGACCCAGCTGGGACTCGAACCTGGGAACTACAGATTACGAGCCTGGCGCGCTACCGACTGAGCCACCCCCGCCCCTATATTGTGTAGGGTCATACAAATTCATTCACCTTCCTTACTTGCTATCCAGTTAAGTGTTAACCCTTTTTTTTCTAAGCTACAGTTTTAAGAATCCAAAGAAATGATTGAAGTAAGAGATATTTGTAAAATGATACATAGTTTTATATAAAGTATTACAACAACAAATACAGCTTTTTTGAACTAATCCCACACAATATCGGATGATCCATGTAAACTATGACTTACTTCCCAAACTAATAAGATTTCTAAAATGCAGTTTTCATGCAAAATCCAAGCATTTCTCTATAGTCAAATATACCATCAGCAATTTCAACAGTTTTTGTAAATTCTCCATTGGACATTGTAGAAAAGTCAATGTAAGGAACTAAATATCTCACAATGCTTTTGATATTTCTAGAATTTTCTTCCAAATTATTGCGTCGGCATTCAGCACTTCCCCAAGCCAATAACGCTGCAAAGACTCGAACTTTTGAAGATGAAAATTCTCCCATCTTTAGGATCGTCTGCACAGTTTCTAGTTTTGCATCTCTGAAACTTGTACCTTCTATCACATTTATCGCATAACTGGATATAAACTGTAAGCAGCGGCTCCAAAGAGGCCTAATGCGTAAAAATTCAGCGCTTTCTAAAAGCCTGCATACAGTCTCTGCGTACAGTGGAGCTGTTTCGAAATATGCATTACATCTGTTTTGCAGAGTTAGGATCTCGTATTTCACGGCAGCATAATAGAGTCCAAGTCCTTCGTCTGCGTCTCTTAAATGAAAATCATCTGTAGAGAGAAATCTGAAAGGAAAAATGATATAAAATAAAATTCACGAATGATTTTGTTTCTAAAGATTTTCCCTCTTAACAACTTACATTTTTAATTTTGAAAATATTAAGTGATAAATTTTATTATATTGTTAGAGAGATTTTGAAACCCATTAATGAAACAATTGGGTCGCTTTACCTCCGAGCGGCAATTTTGCATACCATGCGCTAGATAACAAGGTCACAAGGGCACTAAAGCTCAGAGAAGGTTAGGGGGAGGGGACCCACTGGACAGCTGTTAAGAGACAGGTGGTAGCCTCTCGTCGAGGCCATCCAGCGTGTTCTTTAACGTGCACGGTTCTCCTGAACACGAGACAGACGGTAACCTCTCGTGAAGGCCATCCAGCATGTTCTTTAACGTGCACAGGGCACGGTTCTCCTGAACACGAGACAGACGGTAAGTCTCTCGTCAAGGCCATCCAGCATGTTCTTTAACTTGCACAGGGCACGGTTCTGAACACGAGACAGACTGTAGTCTCTCGTCAAGGCCATCCAGCGTGTTCTTTAACGTGCACGGCCCTCCTGAACATGAGACAGATGGTAGCCTCTCGTGAAGGCCATCCAGCGTGTCCTTTAACGTGCACGGCCCTCCTGAACATGAGAGACAGTAGCCTCTCGTGAAGGCCATCCAACGTGTTCTTTAACGTGCACAGGGCACGGTTATTCTGAACACGAGACAGACTGTAGTCTCTCGTCAAGGCCATCCAGCATGTTCTTTAACGTGCACGGCCCTCCTGAACAGGAGACAGACGGTTGTCTTTCGTCAAGGCCATCCAGCATGTTCTTTAACGTGCACAGGGCACGGTTCTCCTGAACATGAGACAGACGGTAGTCTCTCGTCAAGGTCATCCAGCATGTTCTTTAACTTGCACAGGGCACGGTTCTGAACACGAGACAGACTGTAGTCTCTCGTCAAGGCCATCCAGCGTGTTCTTTAACGTGCACGGCCCTCCTGAACATGAGACAGACGGTAGGCTTTCGTCAAGGCCATCCAGCATGTTCTTTAACGTGCACGGCCCTCCTGAACATGAGACAGTAGCCTCTCGTGAAGGCCATCCAACGTGTTCTTTAACGTGCACAGGGCACGGTTATTCTGAACACGAGACAGACTGTAGTCTCTCGTCAAGGCCATCCAGCATGTTCTTTAACGTGCACGGCCCTCCTGAACAGGAGACAGACGGTTGTCTTTCGTCAAGGCCATCCAGCGTGTTCTTTAACGTGCACAGAGCAGGGCTCTCCTGAACACTGCTTTACGTCCCATCCAACTCACGGAAACCTTTCCAAGCCATTGTTATTCCCTACTGACCAAGGGAAGAGTCTGGCCCAAGTGGAACTCGAATCTGAGAACTGCACGTTATGAGTCTGGCGCGTATCGCCTGAGCACCCCTGCCACTGCTTGGTTGATCCACCAATAGTCGAAGAGTCGTTACTAAAAACTTCATTTGACTCTGCCAGGCTGAACAGGTCTAAACGTTCCTGGAAGAATGGGTTTCAACTTGGTTGCAATCTTTTTAATTTGCCAAGGAATGATATTTATGTGTGAACAAGACAAAACAGGGTTTAGCGCGTAAATCCACCAACGCAGGAACTGTTGGGACTCAAAACCTCGAGATGAGGATTACGATCTGACGCGCTACAAAATCCATCACCAATTCGATTATAAATTATGTGAAATCGTAATATCTACATTTTTTTTTGCATTATGTTCATATTACGAGCCTTCGAAAAAGAACTACTGTTTAAGCTTTAAAGACAGGTATACATCTGTCTCCTAACAGTTATCTAGTGGATACCCTTCCCCCGCGGGGCGGATGAGGGGCTCAGTCGGTAGCGCGCCAGGCTCGCAATCTGCAATTCCCAGGCCCTAGTCCCAGCCGGGTCAGCGTTGAGACCCATCTCCGCAAAATTCCCCGCCCTGCCCACGGTCAGTAGGGGACACCGATGGGCCCGGAAAGGCCGCCGTCCGTCGGATGGGACGCCAAGCCGCAGCTCCGTGTGCGGGAGAGCCATACACTGTGCACGCCAAAGAACACGCTGGATGGCCTTGACGGGAGGCTACCATGTGTCTCCCAACAGCTGCTCCAACGGGTCCCCCCCCCAACCCTTCCCGAGCCCTCGGGGCCCACGCGACATGGCCACTCAGCCCAGGTGTGCAAAATAGTGCCTCTCAGAGGTAAAACAACCCAACCCTTCCCTCGCGTATCTCTGTGTTTGGGGTCCTTGTTAATTGCGTGCAAAAAAAATACCGCTCAGACTAAACGAGGGGGGCGGGGGCGGAATGGTTCAATCGCAGCGCTCCAGGATCGTGATCTGCAGGTCCCAGTTTCTGTTCTCGTCTCGGCCAGGGTTGAGATTTATCTCCACAAAATTCACCGCTCTGTCTTAGGTCAGTAGGGACCCCTCGATGGACTTGGGATGGGTTGTTTTACCTCCGAGCGGCACTTTTTTGCACACCATGTGCTAAATGGCCAGGTCACATGGACCCCGAAGGCTCAGAGAAGGTTGGGGGAGGGGACCCACTGGAACAGCTGTTGGGAGACAGATGGTAGCCTCCCGTCAAGGCCATCTAGCGTGTTCTTTAACGTTGGGTTGTTTTACCTCTGAGCGGCACTTTTTTGCACACCATGTGCTAAATGGCCAGGTCACATGGACCCCGAAGGCTCAGAGAAGGTTGGGGGAGGGGACCCACTGGAACAGCTGTTGGGAGACAGATGGTAGCCTCCCGTCAAGGCCATCCAGCGTGTTCTTTAACGTTGGGTTGTTTTACTTCTGAGCGGCACTTTTTTGCACACCATGTGCTAAATGGCCAGGTCACATGGACCCCGAAGGCTCAGAGAAGGTTGGGGGAGGGGACCCACTGGAACAGCTGTTGGGAGACAGATGGTAGCCTCCCGTCAAGGCCATCCAGCGTGTTCTTTAACGTTGGGATGTTTTACCTCTGAGCGACACTTTTTTGCACACCATGGGCTAAATGGCCAGGTCACATGGACCCCGAAGGCTCAGAGAAGGTTGGGGGAGGGGACCCACTGGAACAGCTGTTGGGAGACAGATGGTAGCCTCCCGTCAAGGAAATCCAGCATGTTCTTTAACGTTCGGTTGTTTTACCTCTGAGCGGCACTTTTTTGCACACCATGTGCTAAATGGCCAGGTCACATGGACCCCGAAGGCTCAGAGAAGGTTGGGGGAGGGGACCCACTGGAACAGCTGTTGGGAAACAGATGGTAGCCTCCCGTCAAGGCCATCCAGCGTGTTCTTTAACGTTGGGTTGTTTTACCTCCGAGCGGCACTTTTTTGCACACCATGTGCTAAATGGCCAGGTCACATGGACCCCGAAGGCTCAGAGAAGGTTGGGGGAGGGGACCCACTGGAACAGCTGTTGGGAGACAGATGGTAGCCTCCCGTCAAGGCCATCCAGCGTGTTCTTTAACGTTGGGTTGTTTTACCTCTGAGCGGCACTTTTTTGCACACCATGTGCTAAATGGCCAGGTCACATGGACCCCGAAGGCTCAGAGAAGGTTGGGGGAGGGGACCCACTGGAACAGCTGTTGGGAGACAGATGGTAGCCTCCCGTCAAGGAAATCCAGCATGTTCTTTAACGTTGGGTTGTTTTACCTCTGAGCGGCACTTTTTTGCACACCATGTGGTAAATTGCCAGGTCACATGGACCCCGAAGGCTCAGAGAAGGTTGGGGGAGGGGAGTCACTGGAACAGCTGTTGGGAGACAGATGGTAGCCTCCCGTCAAGGTCATCCAGCATGTTCTTTAACGTTGGGTTGTTTTACCTCTGAGCGGCACTTTTTTGCACACCATGTGCTAAATGGCCAGGTCAGATGGACCCCGAAGGCTCAGAGAAGGTTGGGGGAGGGGACCCACTGGAACAGCTGTTGGGAGACAGATGGTAGCCTCCCGTCAAGGTCATCCAGCATGTTCTTTAACGTTGGGTTGTTTTACCTCTGAGCGGCACTTTTTTGAACACCATGTGCTAAATGGCCAGGTCACATGGACCCCGAAGGCTCAGAGAAGGTTGGGGGAGGGGACCCACTTGAACACCTGTTGGGAGACAGATGGTAGCCTCCCATCAAGGCCATCCAGCATGTTCTTTAACGTTGGGTTGTTTTACCTCTGAGCGCACTTTTTTGCACACCATGTGATAAATGGCCAGGTCACATGGACCCCGAAGGCTCAGAGAAGGTTGGGGGAGGGGACCCACTGGAACAGCTGTTGGGAGACAGATGGTAGCCTCCCTTCAAGGCCATCCAGCATGTTCTTTAACGTTGGGTTGTTTTACCTCTGAGCGGCACTTTTTTGCACACCATGTGGTAAATTGCCAGGTCACATGGACCCCGAAGGCTCAGAGAAGGTTGGGGGAGGGGACCCACTGGAACAGCTGTTGGGAGACAGATGGTAGCCTCCCGTCAAGGTCATCTAGCATGTTCTTTAACGTTGGGTTGTTTTACCTCTGAGCGGCACTTTTTTGCACACCATGTGCTAAATGGCCAGGTCACATGGACCCCGAAGGCTCAGAGAAGGTCGGGGGAGGGGACCCACTGGAACAGCTGTTGGGAGACAGATGGTAGCCTCCCGTCAAGGAAATCCAGCATGTTCTTTAACGTTCGGTTGTTTTACCTCTGAGCGGCACTTTTTTGCACACCATGTGCTAAATGGCCAGGTCACATGGACCCCGAAGGCTCAGAGAAGGTTGGGGGAGGGGACCCACTGGAACAGCTGTTGGGAAACAGATGGTAGCCTCCCGTCAAGGCCATCCAGCGTGTTCTTTAACGTTGGGTTGTTTTACCTCCGAGCGGCACTTTTTTGCACACCATGTGCTAAATGGCCAGGTCACATGGACCCCGAAGGCTCAGAGAAGGTTGGGGGAGGGGACCCACTGGAACAGCTGTTGGGAGACAGATGGTAGCCTCCCGTCAAGGCCATCCAGCGTGTTCTTTAACGTTGGGTTGTTTTACCTCTGAGCGGCACTTTTTTGCACACCATGTGCTAAATGGCCAGGTCACATGGACCCCGAAGGCTCAGAGAAGGTTGGGGGAGGGGACCCACTGGAACAGCTGTTGGGAGACAGATGGTAGCCTCCCGTCAAGGAAATCCAGCATGTTCTTTAACGTTGGGTTGTTTTACCTCTGAGCGGCACTTTTTTGCACACCATGTGGTAAATTGCCAGGTCACATGGACCCCGAAGGCTCAGAGAAGGTTGGGGGAGGGGAGTCACTGGAACAGCTGTTGGGAGACAGATGGTAGCCTCCCGTCAAGGTCATCCAGCATGTTCTTTAACGTTGGGTTGTTTTACCTCTGAGCGGCACTTTTTTGCACACCATGTGCTAAATGGCCAGGTCAGATGGACCCCGAAGGCTCAGAGAAGGTTGGGGGAGGGGACCCACTGGAACAGCTGTTGGGAGACAGATGGTAGCCTCCCGTCAAGGTCATCCAGCATGTTCTTTAACGTTGGGTTGTTTTACCTCTGAGCGGCACTTTTTTGAACACCATGTGCTAAATGGCCAGGTCACATGGACCCCGAAGGCTCAGAGAAGGTTGGGGGAGGGGACCCACTTGAACACCTGTTGGGAGACAGATGGTAGCCTCCCATCAAGGCCATCCAGCATGTTCTTTAACGTTGGGTTGTTTTACCTCTGAGCGCACTTTTTTGCACACCATGTGATAAATGGCCAGGTCACATGGACCCCGAAGGCTCAGAGAAGGTTGGGGGAGGGGACCCACTGGAACAGCTGTTGGGAGACAGATGGTAGCCTCCCTTCAAGGCCATCCAGCATGTTCTTTAACGTTGGGTTGTTTTACCTCTGAGCGGCACTTTTTTGCACACCATGTGGTAAATTGCCAGGTCACATGGACCCCGAAGGCTCAGAGAAGGTTGGGGGAGGGGACCCACTGGAACAGCTGTTGGGAGACAGATGGTAGCCTCCCGTCAAGGTCATCTAGCATGTTCTTTAACGTTGGGTTGTTTTACCTCTGAGCGGCACTTTTTTGCACACCATGTGCTAAATGGCCAGGTCACATGGACCCCGAAGGCTCAGAGAAGGTCGGGGGAGGGGACCCACTTGAACACCTGTTGGGAGACAGATGGTAGCCTCCCATCAAGGCCATCCAGCATGTTCTTTAACGTTGGGTTGTTTTACCTCTGAGCGCACTTTTTTGCACACCATGTGATAAATGGCCAGGTCACATGGACCCCGAAGGCTCAGAGAAGGTTGGGGAAGGGGACCCACTGGAACAGCTGTTGGGAGACAGATGGTAGCCTCCCGTCAAGGCCATCCAGCATGTTCTTTAACGTTGGGTTGTTTTACCTCTGAGCGCAATTTTTGCACACCATGTGATAAATGGCCAGGTCACATGGACCCCGAAGGCTCAGAGAAGGTTGGGGACCCACTGGAACAGCTGTTGGGAGACAAATGGTAGCCTCCCGTCAAGGCCATCCAGCATGTTCTTTAACGTTGGGTTGTTTTACGTCTGAGCGGCACTTTTTTGCACACCATGTGCCAAATGGCCAGGTCACATGGACCCCTAAGGCTCAGAGAAGGTTGGGGAAGGGGACCCACTGGAACAGCTGTTGGGAGACAGATGGTAGCCTCCCGTCAAGGCCATCTCCAGCATGTTCTTTAACGTTGGGTTGTTTTACCTCTGAGCGGCACTTTTTTGCACACCATGTGCTAAATGGCCAGGTCACATGGACCCCGAAGGCTCAGAGAAGGTTGGGGGAGGGGACCCACTGGAACAGCTGTTGGGAGACAGATGGTAGCCTCCCGTCAAGGCCATCCAGCATGTTCTTTAACGTTGGGTTGTTTTACCTCTGAGCGGCACTTTTTTGCACACCTTGTGCTAAATGGCCAGGTCACATGGACCCCGAAGGCTCAGAGAAGGTTGGGGGAGGGGACCCACTGGAACAGCTGTTGGGAGACGGATGGTAGCCTCCCGTCAAGGCTGTAAAGCGTGTTCTTTAACGTGCACAGAGGATGGCTCTCCCGCACACGGGGCCACGGCTTAACGTCCCATCCGACGGACGGCGGCCTTTCCAAGCCCATCGGTGTCCCCTACTGACCGTGGGCAGGGCGGGGAATTTTGCGGAGATAAATCTCAACGCTGACCCAGCTGGGACTCGAACCTGGGAACTACAGATTACGAGCCTGGCGCAAAATGAATTTTGTAATCTGCGAAAAAAGATAGTATCTTTTAATCGATGCATCTGAATAAAATTACCTACTGTAACATTTTGGAGAAAATACGCGGAATAATGTCTGGCACTTGAATAATCCCGTTTACATTTTGGCTTGGAAATTGAAACATGGCAGCAAACACTGGGCTCCCCATGCACAAAGTACGCATTTCAGCTGATATTATCTGCGTGTCGGCACCACTGCCTACCATGAAGTGCACCTCAGAAGGAAAATGTGTGTCCAGAAAGTGGGCTCGTCTTTGTGCTGCACCAAATTCTGTCTCTTCGTAATATTCAGCCGTTCCTAAACACAAGAAATAACTTTGAAATTTCTGAAAAAATTCTCTCAAAATGTTAATGCTTTTAGAATAATCATTTATATAATGAAAATAGTAACATACCTTCGAATCTTAAGTAAAATCTATTTATTCAACAAAACAATTTTTTATTAGTTAATAGAGAATTAGGAAAAGACCGACCTTTTTGTCAGGGTGGTGTCTATAAACCCTTATCTGCAACTTCACTTATTGTTGAACGGGGCGGGGGTGGCTCAGTCGGTAGCGCTCCAGGCTCGTAATCTGTAGTTCCCAGGTTCGAGTCCCAGCTGGGTCAGCGTTGAGATTTATCTCCGCAAAAATTCCCCGCCCTGCCCACGGTCAGTAGGGGAGACCGGTAGGCTTGGAAAGGCCGCCGTCCGTCGGATGGGACGTTTAGCCGTGGCTCCGTGTGCGGAGAGCCATACCCTGTGCCCGTTAAAGAACACGCTGGATGGCCTCGACGGGAGGCTACCATCTGTCTCCCAACAGCTGTTCCAGTGGGTCCCCTCCCCCAACCTTCTCTGAGCCTTCGGAGTCCATGTGACCTGGCCATTTAGCCCATGGTGTGCAAAAAAGTGCCGCTCAGAGGTAAAACAACCCAACGTTAAAGAACACGCTGGATGGCCTTGACGGGAGGTTACCATCTGTCTCCCAACAGCTGTTCCAGTGGGTCCCCTCCCCCAACCTTCTCTGAGCCTTCGGGATCCATGTGACCTGGCCATTTAGCCCATGGTGTGCAAAAAAGTGCCGCTCAGAGGTAAAACAACCCAACCCTTATAGTTGAAAGTAAAGCCACGTTTTCTCGGGGTTTTTACGCCAATGCTTCAGTTGAGTTATTCTTTTATTTCTTCTGTTCATCTGATTGGGCTAAATAATCCACGGTTTCAGAAAAGATTTCGGAAAGAGGTTATATTGTTTTACATCTGAAAGGCATTTTTGTACGCACAATGGGCTAAATGGTCAGGTCACAAGGTCCCCGAAGACTCAGAGAAGGTTGCTGGAAGAGACCCACTGGAACAGCTGTTGGGTTGTTTTACCTCTGTCCGGCACTTTTTTGCACACCATGAGCTAAATGGCCAGGTCACATGGACCCCGAAGGCTCAGAGAAGGTTGGGGGAGGGGACCCACTGGAACAGCTGTTGGAAGACAGATGGTAGCCCCCCGTCAAGGTCATCCAGCGTATTCTTTAACGTGCACAGGGTATGGCTCTCCCGCACACGGGGCCATGGCTTAACGTCCCATCCGACGGACGGCGGCCTTTCCAAGCCCATCGGTGTCCCCTACTGACCGTGGGCAGGGCGGGAAATTTTGCGGAGATAAATCTCAACGCTGACCCAGCTGGGACTCGAACCTGGGAACTACAGATTACGAGCCTGGCGCGCTACCGACTGAGCCACCCCCGCCCCGAAGACTCAGAGAAGGTTGGGGGAAGAGACCCACTGGAACAGCTGTTGGGAGACAGATGGTAGCCTCCCGTCAAGGCCATCCAGCGTGTTCAACTTCACAGGGTATGACTCACCCCCCACAGCTTAACGTCCCATCCGACGGACGGCGGCCTTTCCATGCCCATCAGTCTCCCTTATTGACCGTGGGCAAGGCGAGGAGTTTTGAAGAGATATATCTCAATGCTGGTCCAGCTCGTACTAAACTGGGAACTGTAGATTACGAGCTTGGCGCATTACCAACTGAGCGACCACCGCATCAATAGAAAACTGAGAAAAACCCTGTCTGGTACTCGGAATGGTACCTCTTGAACTCTATTCCACTTCACTTATAGTTGGAGGTGAAGCCACATTTTTACGGTGTTTTACGCCCGTGCTTCAGTTGGGTTATTTGCCTCTGATCGGCACATTTGCCCACTCATTGGGCTAAATAATCCAAACTCTCAAAAAAGATTTAATATAAAGGGTGGGTTGTTTCATCTGCAAGATACAATTTTGTGAATAAAATGGGCGGTCGGTGTATTGGTTACGGTCCTCAGCTAACAGATGGCACTACTCAAATGGGTTGGGTTCTTTTCCTCTGAGTGGCTCTTTTTTGCACACCATGGGCTAAATGGCCAGGTCACATGGACCCCGAAGGCTCAGAGAAGGTTGGGGGAGGGGACCCACTGGAACAGCTGTTGGGAGACAGATGGTAGCCTCCCGTCAAGGCCATCCAGCGTGTTCTTTAACGTGCACAGGGTACGGCTCTCCCACACACGGGGCCACGGCTTAACGTCCCATCCGACGGACGGCGGCCTTTCTAAGCCCATCGGTGTCCCCTACTGACCGTGGGCAGGGCGGAGAATTTTGCGGAGATAAATCTCAACGCTGACCCAGCTGGGACTCGAATCTAGGAACTGCAGATTACGAGCCTGGCGTGCTACCGACTAAGCCACCCCCGCCGCACTATTCAAATGGGCTAAATGAACATGTCAGTGCTCCGAATGCTCAGAGAAGGTTAAAGAAAAGGGTTCACTAGATAGCTGCCAGGAGAGAGCTGGAAGCCTCCCGTCAGGGACATTCGACGTGTTCTTCAAACACGCATCGGAATAGGCTCTCCCGCACACAGATCCATGATCCGACTGTCGTCAACCTTTCCAAGTCCTTTGGGAAAAACAACCCAATGGACAGCGAATGGAAGCTTTCCGTCAAGGCCATCCAGTGTGTTCTTTAACGTTGGGTTGTTTTACCTCTGAAGAGGCACTTTTTTGCACACCATGGGCTAAATGGCCAGGTCACATGGACCCCGAAGGTTCAGAGAAGGTTGGGGACCCACTGGAACAGCTGTTGGGAGACAGATGGTAGCCTCCCGTCAAGGTCATCCAGCGTGTTCTTTAACGTGCACAGGGTATGGCTCTCCCACACACGGGGCCACGGCTTAACGTTCCATCCGACGGACGGCGGCCTTTCCAAGTCCATCGGTGTCCCCTACTGACCGTGGGCAGGGCGGGGAATTTTTGCGGAGATAAATCTCAACGCTGACCCAGCTGGGACTCGAACCTGGGAACTACAGTTTACGAGCCTGGCGCGCTACCGACTGAGCCACCCCCGCCCCAATTGCCAGGTCAAATGGACCCCGAAGGCTCAGAGAAAGTTGGGGGAGGGGACTTGCAAAGGGAATGGTTGTCCCGCACAAAAGGTAATTGCTTAACGTCGGTCAACTGCCTTTCCAAATCATCAGTTTCCACTAGGTTACCGACGGCAGGGCGGGAGTTTCGTGCAGAAAGATCAACGATGATAACCGTAGATTGCAAGTCTGGCGCTATATCGACTGAGGCAATCTCTTTCGTCCGCGTTCTAGACGAAGGGTCCGATGTGGTTTTCGTCATTAAACCATTGATAAATGATACAACGACACACTTATTCCTATTTAGAACTCTACATTCGATGGCGATTGGATTGTATTACCTCTGAGCGGCACCTTTTTGCACACAATGGACTAGGGGCGGCGATGGCTCAGTCGGTAGCGCGCCAGGCTCGTAATCTGTAGTTCCCAGGTTCGAGTCCCAGCTGGGTCAGCGTTGAGATTTATCTCCGCAAAATTCCCCGCCCTGCCCACGGTCAGTAGGGGACACCGATGGATTTGGAAAGGCCGCCGTCCGTCGGATGGGACGTTAAGCCGTGGCCCCGTGTGCGGGAGAGCCATACCCTGTGCACTTTAAAGAACACGCTGGATGCCTTGACGGGAGGCTACCATCTGTCTCCCAACAGCTGTTCCAGTGGGTCCCCTCCCCCAACCTTCTCTGAGCCTTCGGGGTCCATGTGACCTGGCCATTTAGCCCATGGTGTGCAAAAAAGTGCAGCTCAGAGGTAAAACAACCCAACACAATGGACTAAATGGCCAGGTCACAAAGACCTCGATGGCTCAGAGAATGTTGAGGGGAGTAGACCACTGGAACAGCTGTTAGGAGACAAATGGTAGCCTGCAGTCACGGTCATCCAGTGTGTTCTTTAACGTGCACAGGGTATGGTTCTCCCGCACATGGGACCACTGCTTAACGTCCCATTTAGCGGACGGCGGCATTTCAAAGCACATCCCTTTCTGATCTATGACAGAGTAAGGGTTTAGCATAAATAAACCTCAACAATGGCGCTGTTGGGAATCGAACCTTGGAACCGCAGATTACGAGCTTGGAGCGATACTAATTGAACCAGAACTGAAAAAACCTTCTGACAATGGGTTGGGTTGTTTTACCTGTGAGCGGCACTTTTTTGCACACCATGGGCTAAATGGCCAGGTCACATGGACCCCTAAGGCTCAGAGAAGGTTGGGGTAGGTGACCCACTGGAACAGCTGTTGGGAGACAGATGGTAGCCTCCCGTCAAGGCCATCCAGCGTGTTCTTTAAAGTGCACAGGGTATGGCTTTCCGGCACACGGGGCCACGGCTTTACGTCCCATCCAATGGACGGCGGGCTTTTCAAGCCCATCGGTGTCCCCTACTGACCGTGAGCAGGGCGAGGAATTTTGCGGAGATAAATCTCAACGCTGACCCAGCTGGGACTCGAACCTGGGAGCTACAGATTACGAGTCTGGCGCGCTACCGACTGAGCCACCCCCGCCCCCTTCTGGCAATGATTTCATTTCGAAATCGAAAGATATTTCAGATATTTACTGTGCCGTATTTGAATGATCAGAATGGATACAATCAACAAAACATCGACGTGCAATATCAAGGCAAACGAAGAACTACCCATTGGCTTCTACTTTTCTAGCAAACGAAAAAAAGCAATCATTCATTTCCGAAAAAAAATACATAGTATTTTAAAAATAACTTACTAAAATTAATGTAATATTTTTTAAAATTATGAGAATATATTACTTACTTTTCCTTTTTCGGGTTAGTGAATTCATTTCTAAACGACATTTATTTTTACTTAGGACAGGCGATACTTGTACCGAAGAAGAGGACACTTCATACAAGAAAAAGCGACACCACGAACCAAAGCCACGTGACCTCTTGCACGTGAAGAAATTTCGCCTACGATTTGGATGAAGTTGTTTTATTCTTTCCTCGCCTAAGTGTTTTGCTGTCGACGTTTCATATCCTAGGCAGTGATGTAACAAGAAAGCGACCGCGGCATCTGCGACAGGTACAAAGTTAGCAGGGGCCATGATTGCCATTTCTTTTACGAAAAATTCAATTATATATTAAAGCTGTTTAGCAGGGTTGGGTTGTTTTACCTCTGAGCGGCACTTTTTTGCACACCATGGGCTAAATGGCCAGGTCACATGGACCCCGAAGGCTCAGAGAAGGTTGGGGGAGGGGCCCCATTGGAACAGCTGTTGGGAGACAGATGGTAGCCTCCCGTCAAGGCCATCCAGCGTGTTCTTTAACGTTGGGTTGTTTTACCTCTGAGTGGCACTTTTTTGCACACCATGGGCAAATGGCCAGGTCACATGGACCCCGAAGGCTCAGAGAAGGTTGGGGGAGGGGACCCACTGGAACAGCTGTTGGAAGACAGACGGTAACCTCCCGTCAAGGCCATCCAGCGTGTTCTTTAACGTGCACAGGGTATGGCTCTCCCGAACACGGGGCCACGGCTTAACGTCCAATCCGACGGACGGCGGCATTTCCAAGCCCATCGGTGTACCCTACTGACCGTCGGCAGGGCGGAGAATTTTGCGGAGATGAATCTCAACGCTGACCCAGCTGGGACTAGAACCTGCGAACTACAGATTACGAGCCTGGCGCGCTACCGACCGAGCCACTCCCGCCCCCTGTTTAGCAGTTCAGTGAAAAACGGTTAATATGTAAGTCAGTTGACTAGTGTAAATATTTCGTGTTAGCAGAATTTCTCGTTTACCCTAGAAGCTGCAGCTGCCGAATTTTTCGATGGCCTATTCGATATTGTCAGTGAAGATGAAAAATAAAAATAAAATAAATACCCCCTCAAGCAGCTGATTGCCACAGAGGTCTGACAGGAGCCTGTCAGTTTATATGCCAAAGTAGAAGGTCTGAGAGGATGGCAGGACCTCAGCAGAAAAAAGACACAAACAGCCATGCCTTACCCGGGACTCGAACCCAGGTAACAAAGATTTTATGAGAACTTTTATTGATTAATGTTGATTAATAAAAGATGGAATCTGAGACAATCATTGTTCATTATGAATGTTATTCTAGATCAAAGAATGTCCACAATCTGAACGGAGTGCAGGATTGGATTGGATTGTTTTACCTCTGAGCTGCACTTTTTTGCACACCATGGGCTAAATGGCCAAGTCACATGGACCCCGAAGGCTCAGAGAAGGTTTGGGGAGGGGACTCACTGGAACAGCTGTTGGGAGACAGATGGTAGCCTCCCGTCAAGGCCATCCAGCGTGTTCTTTAACGTGCACAGAGTATGACTCTCCCGCACACGGGACCACGGCTTAACGTCCCATCCGACGAACGGCGGCCTTTCCAAGCCTATCGGTGTCCCCTACTGACCGTGGGCAGGGCGGGGAATTTTGCGGAGATAAATCTCAACGCTGACCCAGCTGGGACTCGAACCTGGGAACTACAGTCAGAAATGGAAAGCTGTAGACTGGATGGACGCCAGTCTTTCCCATTCTACAGCTTTCCATTCTCTGACCAATGTTAGGGTGGGGATTTATCGCAGATGGATGGGACTCTATCCTGACAACTGCAGATTACGTGCATCGAACGTTTTTCTCAATTTTTACACCATGTTTCCAAATGGTAATGTTGGCAATAAAATATGTCTAGCTATTCAGTTATGGTCGTTATGTTGCGTCTTCACGTTCGGTAGAGCCCTATTCTGTGCACGTTAAAGAGGACGCTGGGTGGCCTTCACGAGACGCTTCCATCTGTCCCTCAACCTTCTCTGCATTCCTGCTGTGCTTGTGACCTGGCCATTTGTGACATGTGCAAAAAACCCGCTCAGAAATGCAACAATCAGTGCGTAAACCTATCTGCAGAATGGTATGCCACGGCAGCATTTTCACACCTTGAACGAATATACCTAACCAACTGTAAAGTCTGGTACCTACGCTGAATGAGGACTCGGAATTGAATCTCTTAATTAACACAAATTTATCATATTATTAAAATATGAGAAAATTATCTTTCGGTTGGGTTGGGTTGTTTTACTTCTGAGCGGCACTTTTTTGCACACCATGGGCTAAATGGCCAGGTCACATGGATCCCGAAGGCTCAGAGAAAGAGAAGGTTGGGGGAGGGGACTCACTGGAACAGCTGTTGGGAGACAGATGGTAGCCTCCCGTCAAGGCCATCCAGCGTGTTCTTTAACGTTGGGTTGTTTTATATCTGAGGGGCACTTTTTTGCACACCATGGGCTAAATGGCCAGGTCACATGGACCCCGAAGGCTCAGAGAAGGTTGGGGACCCACTGGAGTAGCTGTTGGGAGACAGATGGTAGCCTCCCATCAAGGCCATCCGGCGTGTTCTTTAACGTGCACAGGGTATGGCTCTCCCGCACACGGAGCCACGGCTTAACGTCCCATCCGACGGACGGCGGCCTTTTCAAGTCCATCGGTGTCCCCTACTGACCGTGGGCAGGGCGGGGAAATTTTGCGGAGATAAATCTCAACGCTGACCCAGCTGGGACTCGAACCTGGGAAATGCAGATTACGAGCCTGGCGCGCTACTGACTGACCCCCCCCCCCTCGACTCCAGACCTCAATATTATTGAACATTTGTGGGATTATCTGGAACGCAACATCAGCTGACACTTTCCACCTCTAGCATCACTCGCACAGTTGGGCCATATGTTTTACGGAAGAATGGTCCCACATTCCGTTGTCGTAGGACACGACTTGTATAAATCTATTGCACGTCGAATTGAGTCTGTTCTGAACGTCCAAAGTGAGCCTACAGCTTAATAAAATGTTCTCCACAGTGTTTCCATTATTTTGATAAATCTCTGTATTATATCCCAAGGGCTCAATTGTTGCGGGAGAGAACTCACTGGGTAGCTGTTAAAAAATGGCAGATTCGTCAAGACAATTCAGTGTGTTCTTTAACGTACAGTCGCTCAAAAAAGTATCCGAACACTATGGTCGATTATAGCATTCAGAAAAAATATCTGGCAACGAATTTTTTTAGAAATTAGTGATCTGGCAACCTTCGTGTCACGTGATTACAGAATTCAGGAAAAATATCTGGAGCGTGTACAGCAACTGTACACGCTCCAGTTACCGTTCAAAGCAAACTGGAGCGTGTGCAGTTACAGCACACGCTCCAGTTTGCTGTGAACGGTAACTGCACACGCTCAATATTTCCGTGAGTGAGCCCACACGATCTAGTATCAAAATAATATGACCACCTACAGTCGCTCAAAAAAGTATCCGAACACTATGGTCGATTACAGCATTCAGAAAAAATATCTGGCAACGAATTTTTTCAGAAATTAATGATATGACAACCTTCGTGTCACGTGACACGAAGGTAGCCAGATCACTAATTTCTAAAAAAATTCGTTGCCAGATATTTTTTCTGAATACTGTAATCGACCATAGTGTTCGGATACTTTTATGAGCGACTGTACACAGAGTGTAGTTCTCCATACGGAGACAGTACCTTAACATCTTATCCGACGGACAGCTGCATTTCTAAGTTCATCAATGTCTCCTTTATCAACGAGGGCAAGTCAGGAATTAGCTATGATAAATCTGAATGCTCGCACAGTTGAGATTCGAACCTGGAGACTGCAGATTACGGGCCTGGTGCACTGCCGGCTAAGCCAAACATCCCTCTCATCAAGTAGTAGTAATATCAAAAAGGTTCCTTTTTCGTGTGGGGGCGGGAGTGGCTCAGTCGGTAGCGCGCCAGGCTCGTAATCTGTAGTTCCCAGCTAGGTCAGCGTTGAGATTTATCTCCGCAAAATTCCCCACCCTGCCCACGGTCAGTAGGGGACACCAATGGGCTTGGAAAAGGCCGCCGTCCGTCGGATGGGACGTTAAGCCGTGGCCCCGTGTGCGGGAGAGCCATACCTTGTGCACGTTAAAGAACACGCTGGATGGCCTTGACGGGAGGTTACCATCTGTCTCCCAACAGCTGTTCCAGTGGGTCCCCTCCCCCAACCTTCTCTGAGCCTTCGGGGTCCATGTGACCTGGCCATTTAGCCCATGGTGTGCAAAAAAGTGCCGCTCAGAGGTAAAACAACCCAACCTTTTTCATGTATTGTTGTAGGATTTCTTTTAGAACATAGGTTTCCTGACGGTGAAATAAGTTCTTAAATTCCTTCTAAGAAGTTCTTTTAATTGAGAAAGCATAATGCCCGTCCCACACTTATGCCTTTAGTTTATCCCAAAGAGTACTCGAACCCCACTCTCAGAAATTGCTCTATGAGATAGAAAACACAAAAAGCACTTAAGATTGGCATAGTTTATTTTAAAGGTAAAAAAATATTCAACAATTCCTTTATCACAAAATACTAATTTCTAATTATTTTACAAGATAACGATATTTTAAAATCTTCAGTTGCGTGCTTTCCTTTGATTATGCAGCCGTTGTTTTCAAAAGCAACTTTTGTATTAACCGTTGGACAACATAACAAAATTGGTACATATTAATTGCAGTCCGAGTTGGCAGTGTTTTACCAATATTTTCAATTATACTTGTAGTCAGTTTTCCAAATGCATTCACCTTTTAGTTTCTTAGGTGTTTAAGTCACTTTATTACAAATTACTGTTGATTCATTAAAAATGATTCAAGTAACACATCTTTGCACTCTCGCATAGTACACTTTTATATGGTGGATTGCAATAAGGAATATTTAAGATTTCTGAGCTAATGCCCAGCACAATCTCTGAGGTGATTCATGTGCTCTAGAATGAAATGATCTATTCCCTCCACAATGAAATGATCCATGTGTTCTAAAATGAAATGATCTATTTTCTCCAGAACGAAATGATCCTCGTTCTGTAGAGCGAAGTGATCCATGTTCTGTAACGCGGAGTGATCCACCATCTCTAGAGCTAAGTGATTCATGTGCTCCAGAACGAAATAATGACCGTGTTCAACAGTGAAATGATCGATGTGCTCCAGGGTAAAATGGTCCGTGTTCTTGAGAATAAAATGATCCATGTTCTCTAGAGCGAAAGGATCCATGTTCTCTAGAGCGAAATGGTCAGTGTTCTCTAGAGCGAAATGGCCCGTATTCTCTATAGCGAAATGATCAGTGTTCCCTAGAGAGAAATGATCAGTGTTCCCTAGAGAGAAATGATCAGTGTTCCCTAGAGAGAAATGATCAGTGTTCCCTAGAGCGAAATGATCAGTGTTCCCTAGAGCGAAATGATCAGTGTTCTCTAGAGCGAAATGGTCCGTGTTCTCTAGAGCGAAATGATCAGTGTTCCCTATAGCGAAATGATCAGTGTTCCTTAGAGAGAAATGATCAGTGTTCCCTAGAGCGAAATGATCAGCGTTCTCTAGAGCGAAATGGTCAGCGTTCTCTAGAGCGAAATGATCAGCGTTCTCTAGAGCGAAATGGTCCGTGTTCCCTAGAGCGAAATGATCAGTTTCCCTAGAGAAAAATGATCAGTGTTCCCTAGAGAAAAAATTATTAGTGTTTTCTAGAGCGAAATGATCAGCGTTCTCTAGAGCGAAATGGTCAGCGTTCTCTAGAGCGAAATGGTCAGCGTTCTCTAGAGCGAAATGATCAGCGTTCTCTAGAGCGAAATGGTCAGCGTTCTCTAGAGCGAAATGGTCAGCGTTCTCTAGAACGAATGGTCCGTGTTCCCTAGAACGAAATGATCAATGTTCCCTAGAATGAAATGATCAGTCTTTTCTAGAATGATTTGATCCATGTTCTCTAGAATGAAATTATCTTTGTTGACTGGAATGAGGTGGTCCATGTGCTCTGAGAATTACTACAGAAGCTCTAGAGGTTTCTAAAATGCTTTTCCTTTAAATTTGTGTCTTGAACTGGTGAAATTCGATCATTTCTGCACGGTCAAATATATTTTCAGCTTCATCAACAACGTTTGTGAACTCTTCGAAGGACATTTTCGAAAACCTAATATAAGGAAGTCAAGGTCTCAGAATGGCTCTAACATTCGTAGAATTTTCTTCCAACTTCTGGCGACTGCATTCAGCTCGTCCCCAAGCCAACATCGCTATAAAGCACTGATCTTTGGATGCAAATAAAACTTCTTCCATCCCTAAAATCATCTGCGCAGTTTTCAGTTTTGCATTACAAAAGCCTTCACTTCCGAGCACTTCGATTGTGGTAAATAATATAAAACCTATACAACGGTTCGAAAGAGATTCGATAGATAGGAGTTGCGCTGTTTCAAAAATCCTTCATACAGTCTCAGGGAAACGCAGCGCTGATTCGAAATATGTGTCGCAGTTGCGCTGCAGAGAGGGGGCCGAATATTTCACGGCAGCATCGTAAACTCGAAGCGCTTCTTCTAGGTCTTCTAAAGGTAAATCATATGTATAGACATATCTGAAAAAAATAATACTCTTAAAAATAATCTTTTAATTCCTAAAAATTATTTTTCCGTTAAAATTAACTTTAATATAAGAATAATTAAATGATAAAATTCGCTACGTTGTTAGCATGCAACTGAAAATATTTAAGAGCAGTGATAAGAACCTGATCTTATTTTTCAGTAAAAAGTTTACCTTGAAATGTTTTACCTCTGAGCGGCACTCATTTGGCTAAATGATCACAAAGACCAGAAGGGCTGAGAGTGTTGGGTTGTTTTACCTCTGAGCAGCACTTTTTTGCACACCATGGGCTAAATGGCCAGGTCACATGGACCCCGAAGGCTCAGAGAAGGTTGGGGGAGGGGACCCACTGGAACAGCTGTTGGGAGACAGATGGTAGCCTCCCGTCAAGGCCGTCCAACATGTTCTTTAACATGCACAGAGTATGACTCTCCCACACAAGGCGCCACGGCTTAACGTCCCATCCGACGGAAGACTGCCTTTCCAAGCCCATCGGTGTCCCCTACTGACCGTGGGCACGGCGGGGAATTTTGCGGACTTATCTCTGGCAATTTTGATCCTAGGCACCATTGCTTAATCCAAGGGACTACTAAATAAGTTTTGTTCTCTGAGAAAAAGACTCGGGAAAAAAAGACAACTCTTTCTTCAGCTGATGTGAATTTAAGAAACTTAGCTCTCCATTAAGAAATCTTTTTATGAACTGGAATCTTTTTTCGAATTAAGCAGAAAATAAGTTGAGCTTACAGAGAATTAATTATTAAGTTTTCATTAAACTATACAATCTTATTTCATGCATTTGAAAAAAAAAATTAAAGTTATCTACTCTAATATTTTTGAGAAAGTACTGTGGCAAGCAGCTGCTTGAGGGGGTATTTATTTATTATATATACTAGGAGTAATGTTTCGCACTCGAATATACCAGTTTTCGTGTTGCCATGGAATATGAAACATGTCAGCAAACACTGGACTCTCCGTGGACAAAATGAGTTTGCCGGCTGTAACTAACTGCACGTCTACTTCTATGCCCACCTGGGGCGGGGGTGGCTCAGTCGGTAGCGCGCCAGGCTCGTAATCTGTAGTTCCCAGGTTCGAGTCCCAGCTGGGTCAGCGTTGAGATTTATCGCCGCAAAACACCCCGCCCTGCCCACGGTCAGTAGGGGACACCGATGGGCTTGGAAAGGCCACCTTCCGTCGGATGGGACGTTAAGCCGTGGCCCCGTGTGCGTGAGAGCCATACCTTGTGCACGTTAAAGAACACGCTGGATGGCTTTGACGGGAGGCTACCATCTATCTCCCAACAGCTGTTCCAGTGGGTCCCCTCCCCCAACCTTCTCTGAGCCTTCGGGGTTCTTGTGACCTGGCCATTTAGCCCATGGTGTGCAAAAAAGTGCCGCTCAGAGGTAAAACAACCCAACCCAACTGTACTGCTAAACAGGGGGCGGGGGTGGCTCAGTCGGTAGCGCGCCAGGCTCGTAATCTGTAGTTCCCAAGTTCACCTAAGGTGGGTTGGGTTGTTTTACCTCTGAGCGGCACTTTTTTGCACAACATGGGCTAAATGGCCAGGTCACATGGACCCCGAAGGCTCAGAGAAGGTAGGGGGAGGGGACCCACTGGAACAGCTGTTGGAAGATAGATGGTAGCCTCCCGTCAAGGCCATCCAGCGTGTTCTTTAACGTGCACAGGGTATGGCTCTCCCGCACACTGGGCCACGGCTTAACGTCCCATCCGATGGACGGCGGCCTTTCCAAGCCCATCGGTGTCCCCTACTGACCGTGGGCAGGGCGGGGAAATTTTGCGGAGATAAATCTCAACGCTGACCCAGCTGGGACTCGAACCTGGGAACTATAGATTACGAGCCTGGCGTGCTAACGACTGAGCCACCCCGCCCCATAAATTACGTTAATTTTAAAACTATTTTATTGTTTTCTCCATATGTATATATAAATACGTAACTTACTTATTCTTTTTCGCGGTGGTGAATTCATTTTTATACGAAATTTATCATCTTGTTTCGAATGGGAAACTGGGCAGGCGACACTTGCACAAAGTGACACAAAGGACTCAGACGACAAAGCAACGCCAAGGATCAAAGCTAGGTGACGTCAAGAACTTTCCCCCCAACGAGATTTGGAATGAAGTTGTTATATTCTTTTCTTGCATAAGTGTTTTGCTTTTAACGTATAAATCATAAACGTGTAGTAACAAGAGTAAAGTGACAGAGACACCTGCGTTGGGTTGGGTTGTTTTACCTCTGAGCGGCACTTTTTTGCACACCATGGGCTAAATGGCCAGGTCACAAGGACCCCGAAAGCTCAGAGAACGTTGGGGGAGGGGACCCACTGGAACAGCTGTTGGGAGGCAGATGGTAGCCTCCCGTCAAGGCCATCCAGCGTGTTCTTTAACGTGCACAGGGTATGGCTCTCCCGCACACAGGGCCACGGCTTAACGTCCCATCCGACGGACGGCGGCCTTTCCAAGCCCATCGGTGTCCCCTACTGACCGTGGGCAGGGCGGGGAATTTTGCGGAGATAAATCTCAACGCTGACCCAGCTGGGACTCGAACCTGGGAACTACAGATTACGAGCCTGGCCCGCTACCGACTGAGCCACCCCCGCCCCAAGATATCTGTAAGACGTTAGTAAAAATTATTAAAAGTTCATTCCTTACTATCAAAATTACCTGTCATTAGTCGGACCTTGATATAATGACTCAGAGTAGCACATGAATTCGGAACTGATATCTGTTGGGTTGTTTTACCTCTGAGAGTCACTTTTTTTGTACATAATAAGCTAAATGGCCTGGTCACAAGGACCCGAGTTCTCAGAAAAGGTTGGGGGTAGGGGACACGCTGGACAGATGTTAAGAGACGATGGTAGTCTCTCGTCAAGGCCATCCAGCGTGTTCTGTAACGTGCACAGCGTATGACTCTTCAGTACACGGTCCACTGCTTAACGTCCCATCCGACGGACAGCGGCCTGTCCAAGCGCATCGGTAAAATTCCCCGCCCTGCCCACGGTCAATAGGGGACACCGATGAGCTTGGAAAGGCCGCCGTCCGTCGGATGGGACGTTAAGCCGTGGCTCCGTGTGCGGGAGAGCATACCGTGTGTACGTTAAAGAACACGCTGGATGGCCTTGACGGGAGGCTACCATCTGTCTCCCAACAGCTGTTCCAGTGGGTCCCCTCCCCCAACCTTCTCTGAGCCTTCGGGGTCCATGTGACCTGGCAATTTAGCCCATGGTGTGCAAAAAAGCGCCGCTCAGAGGTAAAACAACCCAATCCAAGCCCATCGGTGTCTCCTGCTGGCAGTTAGAAGGGCGGGGGGGGGGCGTTGTGGAGTTAAATCTCAATGGTGGCCCAGACGGGACTCGAACCTGGGAACTGTAGATTACGAGCCAGGCGCACTACAGCATGAACCCCCCCCCCCACTTACGAGTGGAGAGCGGAACGTTATGGAGTAGCACTTTACTGATGGAGAGAGTTATTAATGGAAGAACTTTCACAGCCAATTTTTGTGGAAGGCCTATTTTTATGGGGGTCGAAATCCTCCCAGTGCACTAAGCTACGGTGATATGAAGCTGTAGACAAAGTTTAGTGATCGTAGCTCTGACCGTCTGGTAGGAGTTGTTGAACAGTCACACAAACTATTTTTTATAATAATAAGAAATAAAAAATTTATTTCTCTCTTCTTTTTGTCGTTACTATTTTCTTTTGTTCACTGGTGATTAGTGTTATTTTTATTATACTAAATTCCACCCCCCCTGCCCACGGTCAGTAGGGGACACTGATGGGCTTGAAAAGGCCTCCGTCCGTCGGATGGGACGTTAAGTACTGTTGCGGCCCCGTGTGCGGGAGAGCCATACCCTGTGCACGTTAAAGAACACGCTGGATGGCCTTGACGGGAGGCTACCATCTGTCTCCCAACAGCTGTTCCAGTGGGTCCCCTCCCCCAACCTTCTCTGAGCCTTCGGGGTCCATGTGACCTGGCCATTTAGCCCATGGTGTGCAAAAAAGTGCCGCTCAGAGGTAAAACAACCAACGAACCAATTTTATTATATTTGTTTCCCAAAATAACATATATATAACGGTTATGTAATATGATTTTGGGAACATCTTTAAATCAACACAGGCACATTATGTGGAAACTTATGTTTTGTTAAAGTAAAGGTCATCGAAATAATTTTTAATTTTAAATGTTTTTAGACCTGTTCTTTCAAACTCTGTTCTTTTTCACGTAATAAAGGACGCTAATTATTATAAACTGACAATTCTGCTAGTGTAGACGCAAAAATCGCCATATATTATCGATGAAAAAGAACTCTAAATTCGTATAGTATAAAAGAGTCCCTATTTTTTCCGTTTCATCTGCTGGGTGTTCCTTGGCCCGTAATGTTGCATGACGTCTCCAAAAGTTTCACATATCACTGGCATATCTTGTGTTCTTGACTTGATCAACTGGGTTGTTACACCTGTGAAAGGCACCTTTTTGCACACAATGGTTTAAATGGCCACGTTACAAGGACACTGAGGGTTCTAAGAAGTTTGGAGGAAGAAAACGCACTCGGCAGCTGTTACGTGACACATGGTTGAGTTGTTTTACCTCTGAGCGACACTTTTTTGCACACCATGGGCTAAATGGCCAGGTCACATTGACCTCGAAGGCTCAGAGAAGGTTGGGGGAGGGGACCCACTGGAACAGCTATTGGGAGACAGATGGTAGCCTCCCGTCAAGGCCATCCAGCGTGTTCTTTAACGTGCACAGGGTATGGCTCTCCCGCACACGGGGCCACGGCTTAACGTCCCATCCGACGGACGGCGGCCTTTCCAAGCCCATCGATGTCCCCTACTGACCGTGGGCAGGGTTGGGTTGTGGGTTGTTTTACCTCTGAGCGGCACTTTTTTTTCAGAAGTAAAATAACCCCAACCACCCAAAGTACGTCCCTGCTCTCAAAGCGGTCTCCATGGTTTGTATGTTCAACACTGTTGCCTCCATATCATTTTAACGTAACATTCAAATACACGTGAAAAATATAAAAAATAAAAAAATTAAAAAAATAAATATAAAAATATAAAATACACGTGAAAAATTCAAATATACGTGTCCTGGCCATTTAGGCTAGGTCACATAGACCCCGAAGGCTCAGAGAAGGTTGGGGGAGGGGACCCACTGGAATAGCTGTTGGGAGACAGATGGTAGCCTCCCGTCAAGGCCGTCCAGCGTGTTCTTTAACGTGCACAAGGTACGGCTCTCCCGCACACGGGGCCACGGCTTAACGTCCCATCCGACGGACGGCGGCCTTTCCAAGCCCATCGGTGTCCCCTACTGACCGTGGGCAGGGTTGGGTTGTGGGTTGTTTTACCTCTGAGCGGCACTTTTTTTGCACACCATGGGCTAAATGGCCAGGTCACATGGACCCCGAGGGCTCAGAGAAGGTCGGGGGAGGGGACCCACTGGAACAGCTGTTGGGAGACAGATGGTAGCTTCCCGTGAAGACCATCCAGCGTGTTCTTTAACGTGCACAGGATATGGCTCTCCCGCACACGGGGCCACGGCTTAACGTCCCATCCGACGGACGGCGGCCTTTCCAAGCCCATCTGTGTCCCCTACTGACCGTGGGCAGGGCGGGGAATTTTGCGGAGATATATCTCAACGCTGACCCAGCTGGGATTCGAACCTGGGAACTACAGATTACGAGCCTGGCGCGCTACCGACTGAGCCACCCGCGCCCCCAAATTACTTCACAGAAATGTTATTGAATTATATTGTTATTTAAGGCGAATTGTGTTAGTCTCCGGTAACGCCATCAATTTTTAGGGTGTCGCGAGTATTCACGGTGAAAAATAATGTGCAGCGAGCAAAAAAGATTGTGAATCGATTGTGCTGTCCCGTGGCAGAGTGGTCAGCACGCTTGGTTACTGATCTAAGGGACCTGGGTTCGAGCCCCGGGTTAACGCATGGATGTGTGTGTCGTTTTTCTGCTGAGGTTCTGCCATCCTCTCGGACCTTGTACTTTGGCATATAAACGGACAGGCTCCTGTCAAACCGCTGTGGCAAGCAGCTGCTTGAGGGGATTTTTTTTAGGATAAACTTTTATAACCTGCGACACTCCCCATATGACAAGATTTCATCCGATGAATAGGTAATTATTCTCAGCCCTCGCGTGTCGGAGATATAATGTAACAATCGTTTGTACATTTCCCCTTTGTGGGTGAAGAAAGCACGGTAGTAAACTTTTTTTTTTATAACGTACGATACTCGCCGCGTCACGTGTATTTGAATGTTGCGTTAAAATGATATGGAGGCAACAGTGTTGAACATACAAACCATGGAGACCGCTTTGAGAACAGGGACGTACTTTTGGGTGGTTGGGGTTATTTTACCTGTGAGCGGCACTTTTTTGCACACCATGGGCTAAATGGCCAGGTCACATGGACCCCGAAGGCTCAAAGAAGGTTGGGGGAGGGGACCCACTGGAACAGCTGTTGGGAGACGGATGGTAGCCTCCCGTCAAGGCCATCCAGCGTGTTCTTTAATGTTGGGTTGTTTTACCTCTGAGCGGCACTTTTTTGCACACCATGGGCTAAATGGCCAGGTCACAAAGACCCCGAAGGCTCAGAGAAGGTTGTGGGAGGGGACTCACTAAAACAGCTGTTGGGAGACGGATGGTAGCCTCCCGTCAAGGCCATCCAGCGTGTTCTTTAACGTTCATAGAGTATGGTTCTCCCACATACGGGGCCACGGTTTAATATTCCATCCGACGGACGGCGGCCTTTCCAAGCCCATCGGTGTCCCCTACTGACCGTGGGCAGGGAGTTTTGCGGAGCAGAAAACACGGAAGGATAAACTTTTATAACCTACGACCCTCCCCATATGACAAGATTTCATCCGATGAATAGGTAATTATTCTCAGCCCTCGCATTTCGGAGATATAGTGTAACAATCGTTTATACATTTCCCCTTTATGGGTGAAGAAAGCATGGTAGTCAGCTTTTTTTTTTATAACCTACGATACTCGCCGCGTGACGTATATTTGAATCTTGCGTTAAAATGTTATGGAGGCAACAGTGTTGAACATGCAAACCATGGAGACTCCTTGGAGAGCAGAGACGTACTTGAGATGAAGACCCCCTCCCCCCCCACCCGAAAAACAAGTCTCTTAAACGACTTCACAGAAATGTTTGTTTCGTACCAATAATTTCTCACCCAAAACAGTTGTTTTCGTATAATTTTATTTTAGCTTCATAGTGTATATATATATATAACTATGAAGCCAAGTCCCACACTTATGCTTTTATTGTATTCCAAAGGGTACCGAAACCTCTGTCTCAAACTGCTTTACGAGATAGAAAACACAAAATGTACTTAGGTTTCACACAATTTATTTTACAACTAAAAATTGTTTTCAAATTTATATCAATAGCAACTTTTAAATGTACAGTACTAGACGTCTGTTACCAGATGCAACAGAATCAAAATTGCTAACGTTAGCTTAATAGCGGTTCAAGTTGTCAATGCATCATTAGTATTCACAATTACACTTGTCCGTCTTGCAATCGCATTCACCTTCGAGTTTGTGTTCTTAAGTCTCTTTATTGCAGAGTTACTGCTGAAATATTCGGAAAAAAAATGGCTGAAGTATCAAATCTTGTACTCTCATCAGTTTTATATAACGTATTTCAATAAGGAATATGAAGACTTCTGAATTAATGCCTAGTACAGTCGCTCAAAAAAGTATCCGAACACTGTGGTTGATTACAGCATTCAGAAAAAATATCTGGCAACGATTTTTTTAGAAATTAGTGATCTGGCAACCTTCGTGTCACGTGATTACAGAATTCAGGAAAAATATCTGGAGCGTGTACAGCAACTGTACACGCTCCAGTTACCGTTCACAGCAAACTGGAGCGTGTGCAGTTACTGCACACGCTCCAGTTTGCTGTGAACGGTAACTGCACACGCTCAATATTTCGGTGAGTGAGCCCACACGATCTAGTATCAAAATAATATGACCACCTCTGTAGGTGGTCATAAAAAATAACTGGCAACATTTTTTTCTAGAAATTAGTGATCTGGCAACCTTCCGTGTCACGTGACACGAAGGTTGCCAGATCACTAATTTCTAAAAATATCGTTGCCAGATATTTTTCCTGAATTCTGTAATCAATCATAGTGTTCGGATACTTTTTTTGAGCGATTGTACCTATCTGATGAGATGGATCATATGCTCTGGGATGAGATGGGTCATTTGTTCTGGGATGAGATAGACCATGTGCTCCGAGATCGTGTTGTCTGGGAATACTTCAGAAGCTAGGTGGCTTTCTAAAATCCTTTACCTTAGACCATCAGGTAAAATTCACTCATTTGTATATTGTCAAGTATAACTTCAGCATCATCAATTGCTTTTGCGAACTCTTTAAATGACAACTCCAAAATACAAATGTAAGGAATTAAAGGCCTCAGAATGGTTGTGATATTTGTAAAATTATCTTCCATGTTCTGGCGTCTGCATTCAGTTCGTCCCCAAGCTAATACCGCTGTAAATAATTCATTCTTTTTGACACATGAAACTTGACCTATCTCTAAAATTATCTGCACAGTTTCGTGGTTTGCATTGCGAAAGTCTGTACTCCTGAGAACTTTGACTGTCGAAACTGATATGAAATCTATACAACGTTTCCAAAGTGATTCGATGGATAGAAATTTAGCTATTTCGAAAACCCTGCATACAGTCTCTGGGTGCAGCTCTGCTGATGGGAAATATTTTATACATTCTTTTTGCAGAGAGGGGATCGAATATTTCAGGGCAACATCATAGACTTGAAGCGCTTCCTCCAGGTCTTCTAAATATAACTGATGAGTATAAAGATATCTGAAACGAAAAGGTATTAGAAATTTATATTTTTTTTATTATTAAAGTCTTTTTTTTTACGCTCAGATTTATAATGCAAGAAATAATTAACAATAAGCTTTATTTTGTTGTTAGAAAGCTATTGAAACGTAGAATTAATAACAAAACCTGATCTGCTTATTTCAATTCGGGTTTACCTCTCAACGGCACTCTTTTGTACACAATAGGCTAAATGGCTCCCTCACAAAGACCTCAAGAACTCGGAAGGGGTTGGGTTGTTTTACCTCTGAGCAGCACTTTTTTGAACACCATGGGCTAAATGGCCAGGCCACAAGGACCCCGAAGGCTCAGAGAAGGTTGGGGGAGGGGACCCACTGGAACAGCTGTTGGGAGACAGATGTTAGCCTCCCGTCAAGGCCATCCAGCGTGTTCTTTAACGTGCACAGGGGATGTCTCTCCCACACACGGGGCCACGGCTTAACGTCCTATCCGACGGACGGCGGACTTTTCAAGCTCATCGGTGTCCCCTACTGACCGTGGGCAGGGCGGGGAATTTTTGCGGAGATAATTCTCAACGCTGACCCAGCTGGGACTCGAACCTGGGAACTACAGATTACGAGCCTGGCGCGCTACCGACTGAGCCACCCCCGCCCCCACTCGGAAGGGGACACACTCGGAAGCTGTTGGGTTGTTTTACCTCTGAGCGGCATTTTTTTTTTCCAATACAGAGGGCTAAATGGCAGAAGAACTGCGAGGTGTCAGAAAAGGTTGAAGAGATTCATTGAACTGCTGTTAAGAGATATTTGGTAGATTGTCCTTAAGGCGATCCAGCGTGTTCTTTAACGTACATAGAGTATTACTCTTTTGCACACGGGACCACGGTTTAATTACCCATCCGATGTATGGCGGCTTTGGGTTGGTTTATTTTACCTTTGGGTTGGGTTGTTTTACCTCTGACCGGCACTTTTTTGCACACAATGGGCTAAATGGCCAGATCACATGGACCCCGAAGGCTCAGAGAAGGTTGGGGGAGGGGACCCACTGGAACAGCTGTTGGGAGACAGATGGTAGCCTCCCGTCAAGGCCATCCAGCGTGTTCTTTAACGTGCACAGGGTATGGCTCTCCCGCACACGGAGCCACGGCTTAATGTCCCATCCGACGGACGGCGGCCTTCCCAAGCCCATCGGTGTCCCCTACTGACCGTGGGCAGGGCGGGGATTTTTGCGGAGATAAATCTCAACGCTGACCCAGCTGGGATTCGAACCTGGGAACTACAGATTACGAGCCTGGCGCGCTACCGACTGAGCCACCCCCGCCCCATTTGTTTGTTGAGAGTACAGTCTTAAAATAATGCTTTTGTGATAGATATAAAGTATCTTTTATAATTGATGCACTAATATCACCTACCGTAACACTTTAGAGAAGTTGCTCGGATTAATGTCTGGGAGTATTATAGGCTCGTCTTCTTTTCGTGTTCGAGGCATCAACATGGCGGCAAACGTAGCACTTTCGACGGACAAGAAGATCTTATGAGCTGGCATTATCCGCACATTTTCTCCACTGCCTACCAGGAACTGTACATCAGAATGAATACCTGTTGCCAGAAGCAATTCTCCTCGTTGTTCTAGAGTAAATTTTGCATCTTCCCAACTTTCAGCCTTTCCTAAACACAAGAATAGAATTTATGAAACTTCCTCTCGAAATAAACATTCAGAAAATTGTAGTAGTAACTTGCTCTGGAACTTTGGGCTTCCTATTCAGGCACATACCCAGATTGAGTTGATTTACCTCTGCGTGTTCTTTAACGTGCACAGGATGTGGCTCTCCAGCACACGGGGCCACGGCTTAACGTCCTTTCCAAGCCCATCGGTGTCCCCTACTGACCGTGGCCAGGGCAGGGAATTTTGCGGAGATAAATCTCAACGCTGACCCAGCTGGGACTCGAACTTGGGAACTACAGATTACGAGCCTGGCGCGCTACCGATTGAGCCACCCCCGCCCCTTTTCTGACTGAATGTAGTATGGTGGTTTAATTAGACTCTGCTTTTCCAGCAAATAAAATAGCAAGCACTTTTTTCCGAAATAATTAGATTAAAAATAGCCCATTAAAAACTGGATATCAAAAGTAACGTAATATTTTATCAAATTGAAGGAATATGCTTACTTTTTCTATTGGTTGAAGGTGAAGCCATTTCTAAGAGAAATTTATCCTCCAAATTTCAATCGAAGCACAGATGAAGGAGAGTAGAGATTGGTAACTCCCGTAGACCTCATGGTTATAAGAAGCGATCGAAGCGCCACTATGAACGAGGCCCGGAAGCTCCAAAGGGTATACCACGAAAAAAAGGCTCCCAACATCCGGTTTTGAACCGGGGACTTCTGATGTCGCCAGTCTAGCGACGTTACGCAACGCCAAGAACTGCTTGCTGAATTTTTTTTAAAGTGTAGTATTTGTGTTTCACTGTAAACTAAATGCCGAATATACTGTTGTATTTTCATAATTCAGTTTGTTTTTGTGTTATAGTAAGACTGATAATATATGAGAGAATGTAAAAAAAATAGACAGAGTAGTTGGTAAGATGCTTTTTGCTACTTATTCGACACTTGACGGCACTCAACACTGAGTACCTTTACCGTCTTTTTCCTAGTATATGGGGCGGGGGTGGCTCAGTCGGTAGCGCGCCAGGTTCGTAATCTGCAGTTCTCAGGTTCGAGTCCCAGCTGGGTCAGCGTTGAGATTTCTCTCCGCAAAAATTCCCCGCCCTGCCCACGGTCAGTAGGGGACACCGATGGGCTTGGAAAGGCCGCCGTCCTTCGGATGGGACGTTAGGCCGTGGCCCCGTGTGCAGGAGAGCCATACCCTGTGCACGTTAAAGAACACGCTGGATGACCTTGACGAGAGGCTACCATCTGTCTCCCAACAGCTGTTCCAGTGGGTCCCCTCCCCCAACCTTTGAGTCTTCCAACCCTGAGTCTTTGGGGTCCATGTGACCTGACCATTTAGGTCATGGTGTGCAAAAAAGCGCCACTCAGAGGTGAAACAACACATCCTAGTATATTAACAGTGTGATTTGCATATTCATTTTTATATATTCGTGAAGTAACTAGTTTAAAACATTTTTTCCTTTCCTGATATTTTACGGTATATATCAACATATCTTTCCGGAGGCTACCATCTGTCTCCCAACAGCTGTTCCAGTGGGTCCCCTCCCCCAACCTTCTCTGAGTCTTCGGGGTCCATGTGACCTGGCCATTTAGCTCATGGTGTGCAAAAAAGTGCCACTCAGAGGTGAAACAACCCATCCTAGTATATTAAGAGTGTGATTTGCAAATTCATTTTTATATATTCGTGAAGTAACTAGTTTAAAACATTTTTTCCTTTCCTGATATTTTACGCTATACATTAACATATCTTTCCTTCTTCTGTTGAAAGTTACGAAACCGAATAATGGTGGTCTTAACAAGGCGAGATCTGAGAGAAAAATGAGCAATTCGGGTCTCATGTTAGGTGGCGGTGCAGTACAATTTGAAAGAGTTACCTATCTGTCTTCTCCTTTAAATGTGGGGCGAAAGAGTTGGGTTGGGTTGTTTTACCTCTGAGCGGCACTTTTTTGCACACCATGAGCTAAATGGCCAGGTCACATAACCCCGAAGGCTCTGAGAAGGTTGGGGGAGGGGACCCACTGGAATAGCTGTTGGGAACAGATGGTAGCTTCCCGTCAAGGCCATCCAGCGTGTTCTTTAACGTGCAAAGGGTATGGCTCTCCCACACACGGGGCCACGGCTTAACGTCCCATCCGACGGACGGCGGCCTTTCCAAGCCCATCGGTGTCCCCTACTGACCGTGGGCAGGGGGGGGGGGGAATTTTGCGAAGATAAATCTCAACGCTGACCCAGCTGGGACTCGAACCTGGGAACTACAGATTACGAGCCTGACGCGCTACCAACTGAGCCACCCCCGCCCCCTTGTTTCGATGAGATATGTATATATATATATCCTTTAAATTATATATATATATCAATATGCATCTCAAGGTAGATGCGGAATGGATTACTTTTACCATTCAGACTGTTTTTCACCGCGACGAAATAAAACAAGATGGCTGCTGAGGACCTAATACTGCACTTCTGCCCTTCAACCTTATTAGTGAATCAAAAGGATATGTTTTCTTGCGGAAAGTAGGCTTAACATTCTCGAAAACCAAACTTTAGCGACGGTTTGTGAAAATCAATGAAGTCACGCCATCTATGGGAAAAGGAAGGAATCAATAAAAGCTTTAAGTTCAACGTCGGATATGAGATTTATAAAGTGAAAATAGAACTTTCAAAATGATTATAAACTAAATATATTAAATTCCCTTCCATAATTTTGTAATTGACAAAAAAAATTTATGCTCAATCAAATGAAATATAAAATTAAACGTAAAATACAGTGGCGCACCCAGAAACTTCCAACTTTTTTTCTTCACAAGTCTGAGTCTCATTAGACGGGCTTGAGTCTTTGTGGTTCGAGGACAAAATTTCCCCCACACCGAAATTTCATCCCTACACAAAATTTCGGGGATTCCCACCCCCTAGAAAATCCAGTCGTTTCATACAAAATCTCAAACTTCTCTATCTGCTTTGAAATTCAAAACAGTTGTTTTTGTACAATTTTATTTTAGCCCCATCGATACGTAAAATAAATTTAGAAAAAACTTTAAAATTTGATTCCATATAGAATATAATTTTAACCTCCCTGTTCGGAGGAATATTTCTGTAACTGGGAAACACTTCTGAAGTCTTATTCTCAGACCTCCACTAAATTAAATTCAATACCCCTCCCTTCGCAACTATATTCTTGGTACCTCCCTGCTTGAAGCCTTAAGGTAGGGAGGGCTTAAAATTACGTTATGTTTCCAACGAAAAAACGAGAGAGTGCGTATGCACTCTTTCGCACACGTAGCCACGACTTTACGTCCCATCGTAACGACGTGTGCGTGTCTTGTGCTTACACGTAGCCATAACATTACGTCCCATCGTAAGTACTGTGCGTGTGTGTGTGTCCTGTGCTTACATGTAGCCACGGCTTTATGCCCCATCGTAAGGACGTGTGCGTGTCCTGTGCTTACACGTAGCCACGGCTTTACGTCCCATCGTAAGGACGTTTGTGTGTCCTGTGCTTACATGTAGCCACGGCATTACGCCCCATCATAAGGACGTGTGCGTGTCCTGCGCTTACACGTAGCCATGGCTTTACGTCCCATCGTAAGGAGTGTGTGGGTCCTGTGCTTAAACGTAGCCACGGCTTTACATCCCATTGTAAGGACGTGTGTGTGTCCTGTGCTTACATGTAGCCACGGCATTACACCCCATCGTAAGGACGTGTGCATGTCCTGTGCTTACATGTAGCCATGCCTTTACTTCCCATCGTAAGGACGTGTGCGTGTCCTATGCTTACACGTAGCCACGGCTTTACGTCCCATCGTAAGGACGTGTGCGTGTCCTGTGCTTACACGTAGCCACGGCTTTATGTTCCATCGTTAGGACGTGTGTGTGTGTCCTGTGCTTACACGTAGCCATGACTTTACGTCCCATCGTAAGGACGTGTGCGTGTCCTGTGCTTACACGCAGCCACAGCATTACGCCCCATTGTAAGGACGTGTGCGTGTCCTGTGCTTACACATAGCCACAGCTTTACGTCCCATCGTAAGAACGTGTGCGTGTCCTGTGCTTACACGTAGCCACGGCTTTACATCGCATCGTTAGGACGTGTGCGTGTCCTGTGCTTACACTCAGCCACGGCTTTATGTCCCATCGTAAAGACGTGTGCGTATCCTGTGCTTACACGTAGCTACAGCATTATGCCCCATCGTAAGGACGTGTGCGTGTCCTGTGCTTACACATAGCCACAGCTTTACGTCCCATCATAAGGACGTGTGCGTGTCCTGTTCTTACACGTAGCCACGGCTTTACGTCCCATCGTAAGGATGTGTGTGTGTCCTGTGCTTACATGTAGCCACGGCATTACACCCCATCGTTAGGACGTGTGCGTGTCCTATGCTTACACATAGCCACGGCTTTACGTCCCGTCGTAAGGACGTGTGCGTGTCCTGTGCTTACACGCAGCCACAGCATTACGCCCCATCGTAAGGACGTGTGCGTGTCCTGTGCTTACACGTAGCCACGGCTTTACATCGCATCGTTAGGACGTGTGCGTGTCCTGTGCTTACACGCAGCCACGGCTTTATGTCCCATCGTAAAGAAGTGTGCGTGTCCTGTCCTTACACGTAGCTACAGCATTATGCCCCATCGTAAGGACGTGTGCGTGTCCTGTGCTTACACATAGCCACAGCTTTACGTCCCATCGTAAGGACGTGTACGTGTCCTGTGCTTACACGTAGCCACAGCATTACGCCCCATCGTAAGGACGTGTGTGTCCTGTGCTTACATGTAGCCACGGCATTATGCCCCATCGTAAGGATGTGTGCGTGTCCTGTGCTTACACATAGCCACAGCTTTACGTCCCTCGTAAGGACGTGTGCGTGTCCTGTGCTTACACGTAGCCATGGCTTTACGTCCCATCGTAAGGACGTGTGCGTGTCTTGTGCTTACATGTAGCCACGGCTTTACATCCCATCGTAAGGACGTATGTGGGTCCTGTGCTTAAACGTAGCCACGGGTTTACGTCCCATCGTAAGGAGTGTGCGGGTCCTGTGCTTAAACGTAGCCATGGCTTTACGTCCCATTGTAAGGACGTGTGTGTGTCCTGTGCTTACATGTAGCCACGGCATTACACCCCATCGTAAGGACGTGTGCATGTCCTGTGCTTACACGTAGCCATGCCTTTACTTCCCATCGTAAGGGCGTGTACGTGTCCTATGCTTACACGTAGCCACGGCTTTACGTCCCATCGTAAGGACGTGTGCGTGTCCTGTGCTTACACGTAGCCATGGCATTACGCCCCATCGTAAGGACGTGTGCGTGTCCTGTGCTTACACGTAGCCACGGCTTTATGTTCCATCGTTAGGACGTGTGTGTGTGTCCTGTGCTTACACGTAGCCATGGCTTTACGTCCCATCGTAAGGACGTGTGCGTGTCCTGTGCTTACACGCAGCCACAGCATTACGCCCCATCGTAAGGACGTGTGCGTGTCCTGTGCTTACACGCAGCCACAGCATTACGCCCCATCGTAAGGACGTGTGCGTGTCCTGTGCTTACACGTAGCCACGGCTTTACGTCGCATCGTTAGGACGTGTGTGTGTCCTGTGCTTACACGCAGCCACGGCTTTATGTCCCATCGTAAAGACGTGTGCGTGTCCTGTGCTTACACGTAGCTACAGCATTATGCCCCATCGTAAGGACGTGTGCGTGTCCTGTGCTTACACATAGCCACAGCTTTACGTCCCATCGTAAGGACGTGTGCGTGTCCTGTGCTTACACGTAGCCACAGCATTACGCCCCATCGTAAGGACGTGTGTGTGTCCTGTGCTTACATGTAGCCACGGCATTATGCCCCATCGTAAGGACGTGTGCGTGTCCTGTGCTTACACATAGCCACAGCTTTTAAGTCCCATCGTAAGGACGTGTGCGTGTCCTGTGCTTACACATAGCCACAGCTTTACGTCCCATCGTAAGGTCGTGTGCGTGTCCTGTGCTTACACGTAGCCATGGCTTTACGTCCCATCGTAAGGACGTGTGCGTGTCCTGTGCTTACACGTAGCCACGGCTTTACGTCCCATCGTAAGGACATGTGCGTGTCCTGTGCTTACACGTAGCCACGGCTTTACATCCCATCGTAAGGACGTGTGTGTCTCCTGTGCTTACACGTAGCCACGTCTTTACGTCGCATCGTTAGGACGTGTGCGTGTCCTGTGCTTACACATAGCCACGGCTTTACGTCCCATCGTAAAGACGTGTGCGTGTCCTGTGCTTACACATAGCCACAGCTTTACGTCCCATCGTAAGGACGTGTGCGTGTCCTGTGCTTACGCGTAGCCATGGCTTTACGTCCCATCGTAAGGACGGGTGCGTGTCCTGTGCTTACACGTAGCCATGGCTTTACGTTGCATCGTTAGGACGTGTGCGTGTCCTGTGCTTACACGTAGCCACAACATTACGTCCCATTGTAAGGACGTGTTCGTGTCCTGTGCTTACACGTAGCCACGGCTTTACATCCCATCGTAAGGATGTGTGCGTGTCCTGTGCTTACACGTAGCCACGGCTTTACGTCCCATCGTAAGGACGCGTGCGTGTCCTGTGCTTACATGTAGCCATAGATTTACGTCCCATCGTAAGGACGTGTGCGTGTCCTGTACTTACACCTAGCTACGGCATTACGCCGCATCTTAAGGACGTGTGGGTGTCCTGTGCTTACACGTAGCTACGGCTTTACGTCCCATCGTAAGGACGTTTGTGTGTCCTGTGCTTACATGTAGCCACGGCATTACGCCCCATCATAAGGACGTGTGCGTGTCCTGCGCTTACACGTAGCCATGGCTTTACGTCCCATCGTAAGGACGTGTGTGGGTCCTGTGCTTAAACGTAGCCATGGCTTTACGTCCCATCGTAAGGAATGTGCGGGTCCTGTGCTTAAACGTAGCCACGGCTTTACGTCCCATTGTAAGGACATGTGTGTGTCCTGTGCTTACATGTAGCCATGGCATTACGCCCCATCGTAAGGACGTGTGCGTGTCCTGTGCTTACACGTAGCCACGGCTTTATGTTCCATCGTAGGACGTGTGTGTGTGTCCTGTGCTTACACGTAGCCACGGCTTTACGCCCCATCGTAAGGACGTGTGCGTGTCCTGTGCTTACACATAGCCACAGCATTACACCCCATCGTAAGGACGTGTGTGTCCTGTGCTTACATGTAGCCACGGCATTATGCCCCATCGTAAGGACGTGTGCGTGTCCTGTGCTTACACGTAGCCACAGCTTTATGTCCCATCGTAAGGACGTGTGCGTGTCCTGTGCTTACACGTAGCCATGGCTTTACGTCCCATCGTAAGGACGTGTGCGTGTCCTGTGGTTACACGTAACAGGCAGGGCGGGGAATTTTGTGCAGGTAAATATCAATGCTGACTCAGCTGGTACTCCAACCTGGGAACTGCAGATTACGAGCCTGGCGCGCTACCGACTAAGCCACCCCCGCCCCTTTTAAACGAGGGTTACCGGTAACTATTGTGAATTATATTTTAATAGCAGATAAACCGCCTCGGTGGCTCAGTGGCAGGATCCGATACAGGGGTGGGGGAGTCGTTGGGTAAGGGGGTCATGCCCCGTTTATAAGAACACTAGTAGTGGTAATAGAGGCAAAAAATATTAAAATTATATGTATTTCATGCATTTTCAAAGACTCTAAATAGAAGTCGGAAATATTTGATTATATGAAAATCCAGTCTCCTTTTGCTATTTCCTGGCTCGATTGAATTTTTTGTCCCCCCCCCCCCCTTGGTATTTTTTATCGATCCGGGTCTGCTGAGTGGTATCGTGTTGGTTCGTGATGACGTTGCGGCTGCTGTGGCCTGGGTTCGAGTCCAGGGATGGCATGGTTGTGTGTTGCATGAGAAACCAGAACAAGCCTGATGGAGCGTCTAGGTTATCTCCTTTTTCTTGAAAAAACTTTTTTCTACATCATGAAGATTAGTCTCGGATCACGAAAGAAATTAAAGGAGGGTTGACGATAAATGAATGAATCGAATCACAATGGCGTTCCGGTATATAAATGTCCGTCGGGTGAGACGTTACACGGTAGCCTCACGTGCATGAGGGCCATGAGTCGAACAATTTTAAGAACTCACCGAATGGTTGAAGGGAAGATTCCATTTGTCTCCTTAGTGGATTTCTCTACTCAAATCTGAACCCTTGGGAGCCGTGTAACCTTGTTGGAGTCCTTGTTACCTTCTTCCATTTGTCTCCTTAGTGGATTTCTCTATTCAAATCTGAACCCTTGGGATCCGTGTAACCTTGTTGGAGTCCTTGTTACCTTCTTCCATTTGTCTCCTTAGTGGATTTCTCTATTCAAATCTGAACCCTTGGGATCCGTGTAACCTTATTGGAGTCCTTGTTACCTTCTTCCATTTGTCTCCTTAGTGGATTTCTCTACTCAAATCTGAGCCCTTGGGATCCGTGTAACCTTGTTGGAGTCCTTGTTACCTTCTTCCATTTGTCTCCTTAATGGATTTCTCTACTCAAATTTGAACCCTTGGGATCCGTGTAACCTTGTTCGAGTCCTTGTTATCTTCTTCCTTCTGCCATTTAATCCATTATGGGCATAAAAATGCCGCTGATAGGTAAACTAATTTATTTTGAAATTACCCCTCAAGCATCTGCTTGTCAAAACGGGCTGACTGGAACCTGTCAGTGCAATTGCTAGAGACGAGGTCTGTAAGGATGGTGAGAGCTGAGCAGAAAGGCAACACGAGAGAAGAAACATCCTCGCCTCATTCGGGGCTCGAATCCAATTCCTTTTGATCCGTAGTCAAACATACTGTGGGCGGGGGTGGCTCAGTCTGTAGCTCGCCAGGCTCGTAATCTGCTGTTCCTAGGTTCGAGTCCCAGCTCGGTCAGCGTTGAGATTTATCTCCGCAAAACTCCCCGCCTTGACCATGGTCAGTAGGGGACACCGATGGGCTTGAAAAGGTCGCCGACCGTCGGATGGGACGTTAAGCCGTGGTCATGTGTGCGGGAGAGCCATACTCTGTGCACGTTAAAGAACACGCTGGATGGCCTTGACGGGAGGCTACCATCTGTCTCCCAACAGATGTTCCAGTAGGTCCGCTCCCCCAACCTTCTCTGAGCCTTCGAGATCCTTGTGACCTGGCCATTTAGCCTATTATGAGCAAAAAAGTGCCGCTCAGAGGCAAAACAACCCAACTGAGTCTTCGGGGTCCTTGTGACCTGGTCATTTAGCCCATGGTGTGCAAAAAAGTGCCGCTAAGAGGTGAAAAAACCAACCAAATCAAGCATACTGTCATCCAACAGGACAGAACGCAATTAGATCGAACATTTTCTTTCACAAAGATTTACTCCGTCATCTTCCCTCACTATACAGATAGCAGCTAATAATAGGAGCACGAATTATTATTGAAAGTACGTGCCGTAAATTATTAAGGTTAAATTGTAATTTTTTAAAACTGTGTTTATATTTTTTAAACAATCTTTAAAGCTGAAATCTTTTTTCCTTAACAGAAACCAAAAGTCCTTACAATAAAATACTTCTGAATTTATAATTTACCCCCATTTGGGTTGGGTTACCTCTGAGAGGCACTTTTTTTCCACACAATGGGCTAAATGACCAGGTCACAAGGACTCCGAGAAGGTTGGGGAAAGAGAAGCCATTAGACAACTGTTAAAGAGACAGATGATAGCCTCGCGTCAGGTCATCCAGGGTATCCTTTAACATGCATAGCGTATGTCTCTCCCGCAAACAGTGCATCGGCTATATGTCCCATCCGACGGACGGCGACCTTTCCAAGCCCATCCGTGTCCTCTACTGACCGAGGTCAAGGAGGGGAGTTTTACGGGGATAAATCCTCAAAGCTAGCGCAGAAGGGACTCGAACCTGGGAACTTCAGATTACGAGCCCAGCGCGCTACCGATTGAGCAATCCCCGCCCTCATTTCATTCGAGAAATTATGTTATTAAGTGCTGCTTTTATCCATGAATGTTATCAATTTTGTTTTGCTGTTAATTTCTCGTGAGAGAAATTATTAAGTGCCTACTCAGTAAAAATATAACTTTAAAAATTTCAGCCGAAATTATTGAGTAGCTTTTCCTTTCTTATTAATTTAGCAGATAAAAATAAGTTGGGTTGGGTTGTTTTACCTCTGAGCGACACTTTTTTGCACACCATGGGTGTGCAAAAAACCTTCGGGATCCAGGTCACAAGGACCCTGAAGGCTCAGAGAAGGTTGGGAGAGGGGACCCTCTGAAACAGCTGTTGGGAGACAGTAGCCTCCCGTCAAGGCCGTCCAGCGTGTTCTTTAACGTGCACAAGGTATGGTTCTTCCGCACACGGAGCCACGACGGATGGCGGCATTTCCAAACCCATCGATGTCCCCTAATGACCGGGGGCAGGACAAGGAATTTTTCGGAGATAAAAAAAAATAAGTGGAAACGAAATTTTCTCCGTCTCGTTAAACCTAAATCATTATTTTATTGAAAACGCTTTTTCGTTCTTTTTGTTTCAGGTGAATTCAATGCTCATCTAACCTTGCAGAATGTGTGGGAAGAGCTTCCTCAACTCGATGTTCGATCTCTTATCAAATGTATCGGTACAGATGGCAATCAAAAGAATCTGAGATTTAGCAGGAAAGTGGACACTGGAAAGGTAAGTTTGCACTCATATGTAATCCGTAAATTAAAGGGCCAAATTCCTTTCAGTGCGGTAGTTGTAAAAAGGATGGGTTGGGTTGTTTTACCTCTGAGCGGCACTTTTTTGCACACCATGGGCTAAATGGCCAGGTCACATGGACCCCGAAGGCTCAGAGAAGGTTGGGGGAGGGGACCCACTGGAACAGCTGTTGGGATACAGATGGTAGCCTCCCGTCAAGGCCATCCAGCGTGTTCTTTAACGTGCACAGGGTATGGCTCTCCCGCACACGGGGCCACGGCTTAACGTCCCATCTGACGGACGGTGGCCTTTCCAAGCCCATCGGTGTCTCCTACTGATCGTGGGCAGGGCGGGGAATTTTGCGGAGATAAATCTCAACGCTGACCCAGCTGGGACTCGAACCTGGGAACTGCAGATTACGAGCCTGGCGCGCTACCGACTGAGCCACCCCCGCCCCACCTTGTGGAGTAAGGGGTAACTTATTATTGCTAATGCAAACCTCGTGACTTTTACATTCCACCAGCAAAATATCAAATATCTAGCATAAATACATCGCTTGCAATATTCGTTTGAAGGGCGCAATTTTTGAAAAGTTGCCTCCCGAAGCGCGAATAATAATATTTCATCATTAGTTACCTCTACGAGGGAGGTAGGGTCGCGCAAATAAATATCCGAACACTATTAGTGACTTGGCAACCTTCGTGTCACGTGACACGAAGGTTGCCAGATGACTAATTTCTAAAAATAATCGTTGCCAGATATTTTTTCTGAATTCTGTAATCAACCACAGTGTTCGGATACTTCTTTGAGCGACTGTAGGTGGTCATATTATTTTGATACTAGATCGTGTGGGCTCACTCACGGAAATATTGAGCGTGTGCAGTTACCGTTCACAGCAAACTGGAGCGTGTGCAGTAACTGCACACGCTCCAGTTTCAATATCTACAGACGAACAGACAGACTGTAAAGTGAAAGCATTATCTAGTCTTTATTGAAAGCGATTTAAGAAAAATCAGACAGCAGGAAACTACAGAGCACTTATTCTTCTAACTCTAATTGATCTAGGCCAAAGGATATTTAAGTTTTAAATCGACGGGTAAAAATAACCAACTAAAGCAGGCCCCGTCCAAACACCTCCTATAACAGAAGGCCGTAAAACTAAGCTACGACATCAGCATAGGTAGTCCGAAAAATCTACACATTTCTTAAATATTTACTTCCATTATTATCACTGGTGAATTTCAGTAATATTTTTTTATACTAATGTTTATTTACAAATATATATATTTTAGGAGGAAATTATTAGCATTTATCATAACTCTAATACACCTGTTTTTTTTTTTTCAAAATAATGCATATTTACAAATGAACATCAGTATAAAAATTATTATACTGTACCAGTGATATTAGAAATATATACATAAGAAATGTCTAGATTTTTAGGGTTGGGTTGTTTTACCTCTGAGCAACACTTTTTCACACCATGGGCTAAACGGCCAGATCACAAGGACCCCGAAGGCTCAGAGAAGGTTGGGGGAGGGGACCCACTGGAACAGCTGTTGGGAGACAGATGGTAGCCCCCCGTCAAAGCCATCCAGCGTGTTCTTTAACGTTGGGTTATTTTACCTCTGAGTGGCACTTTTTTGCACACTATGGGCTAAATGGCCAGGTCACAAGGACCCCGAAGGCTCAGGGAAGGTTGGGGGAGGGGACCCACTGGAACAGCTGCTGACAGATGGTAGCCTCCCGTCAAGGCCATCCAGCGTGTTCTTTAACGTGCACAAGGTATGGCTCTCCCGCACACGGGATCACGGCTTAACGTCCCATCCTACGGATGGCGGCCTTTCCAATCCCATCGGTGTCCCCTACTGTGGACAGGGCGGGAAATTTTGCGGAGATAAATCTCAACGCTGACCCAGCTGGGACTCGAACCTGGGAACTACAGATTACGAGCCTGGCGCGCTACCGACTGAGACCCCCCCCCCCCCCCGGTTCACTCTCATCCAATGGAAGGAGGACTTTCGAAACCCGTCGGTATTCACCGACAGAGGACAGGATGAGTTTTGCGGAGATATATCTCAACGCTAGCAAATCGGAGTTGGAACTCAAACCTGGGAACTGCGGATTATGAGCTTTACCCGCTAAGAAATCTTCCTCTCCAAGTAATAATAGCCGAGATTTTTCCTTGTTCATGTATTCTTTACTGTAGGATCTTTTAAAATAGAATTCCGATGATTGTAAAATAAGTAATTTTCAACCAAAAATGATTTTTTTCAATCTACGAAATTTTAATAATAAAAGAAATAATATAATAATATAAAACATAAATTTTATCAAGCCCCACACTTCTGATTTTACTGTATCCCCAAAGGTACCTGAACCTCTGTCTCAAACTGCTTTACAATATAGAAAACACAAAATGAACTTTAGTTTCACACAGTTTATTTTAAAACTAAAAAATATATTCAACTACTTTATCACGAAACACTCTTTACCAATGGATTCACAATGCTATTTTAAAATCTTGAGTCTTTTATTCGGCTTTGCAGCCATTGTTTTCAAATTCATCTGTATCAATAGCAACTTATATTAAATGTGCATTACCAGACCTGTGTATTACCAGATGCAATAGAAACAAAATTCTAACATTAGCTTAACAACAGTCCAAGTTATCAGTTGGGTTGTTTTACCTCTGAGCGGCACTTTTTGCACACCATGGGCTAAATGGCCAGGTCACATGGACCCCGAAGGCTCAGAGAAGGTTGGGGGAGGGCACCCACTGGAACAGCTATTAGGAGACAGATGGTAGCCTCCCGTCAAGGTCATCCAGCGTGTTCTTTAACGTGCACAGGGTATGGCTCTCCCACATACGGGGCCACGGCTTAACATCCCATCCGACGGACGGCGGCCTTTCCAAGCACATAGGTGTCCCCTACTGACCGTGGGCAGGGAGTTTTACGGAGATAAATCTCAACGCTGATCCAGCTGGGACTCGAACCTGGGAACTACAGATTACGAGCCTGGCGCGCTACCGACTGAGCCACCCCCGCCCCCATCTGGCAAATACATTCACTTTCTGGTTTCTTAAGTCTTTTTTGCAAAGTTACTGTTGAATCTGAAAAAACGGCTGACGTATCAGATCTTTGTATAATCTCATACGTATTAAAATAAGGAATACTGAAGTTGAAGGTTTCTAAATTAGTCCAGCACAATGTCTGACGAGATGGTCCATGCGTTCTGTGATGGATGATCCCTATGCTCTGAGAATTACTTCAGAAGATAACGGAATTTTTAAAATGCTTCTACTTTAGTTTTACATTATCTTCAGGTAAAAATCAATCATTTGTGAACGGTCAAATACCCCCTCAGCATCATCAACAGCTTTTGTAAACTCTTTAATGGACATTTTCAAATTGCGAATGTAAGGAACTAAAGGATTCAGAAAAGTTCTGATGTTTGTAAAATTATCTTCCAAGTTCTGGCGACTGCATTTAGTTCGTCCCCAAGCCAATACTGCTATAAATAATTCACACTTTGAGGCAGTTGAGACCTGACTTTTCGTTAAGATCATCTGCACCGTTTGCTGGCTTGCATTGCGAAAGGCTTTACTCCTGAGAACTTCGGCTGTCGAATCTAATATGAAAATCATACATCGTTTCCAAAGCGATTCGATGGATAGAAATTTAGCAATCTCGAAAACCCTGCATACAGTTTCTGGGTGCAGCTTTGCTTTTGGGAAATATTTTCTACATTTTTTTTGCAGAGAGGGGATCGAATATTTCAGGGCAACATCATAGACTTGAAGCGCTTCCTCCAGGTCTTCTAAATATAACTGATGAGTATAAATATATCTGAAAGGAAAAAAATATTTTTAGTAATTAGAAATTTATTGTTTTTCATAAGTCTTCCTTTAAAATTGAGGTTTATAATGCAAGATTAATCTAGCAATAAACTTTATTGTTAGAAAGTTATTGGGGGCGGGGGTGACTCAGTCGGTAGCGCGCCAGGCTCGTAATCTGTAGTTCCCAGGTTCGAGTCCCAGCTGGGTCAGCGTTGAGATTTATCTCTGCAAAATTCCCCGCCCTGCCCACGGTCAGTAGGGGACACCGATGGGTTTGGAAAGGCCGCCGTCCGTCGGATGGGACGTTAAGCCGTGGCCCCGTGTCGGGAGAGACATACCCTGTGCACGATAAAGAACACTCTGGATGGCCTTGACGGGAGCTACCATCTGTCTCCCAACAGCTGTTCCAGTGGGTCCCCTCCCCCAACCTTCTCTGAGCTTCGGGGTCCATGTGACCTGCCCATTTAGCCCATGGTGTGCAAAAAAGTGCCGCTCAGAGGTAAAACAACCCAACCCTAGAAAGCTATTGATACTTGGGACTAATAAGAAAACTTGATCTGCTCATTTCCATTTGGGGTTTACCTCTGAACCGAAGTTTTTTGCACACCATGAGCTAAATGGCTTCCTCACAAAGACCCCAAGAGCTCAGAAAAAAAAATTTGGTTCCCGTCAAGCCTCCCGTCAAGGCCATCCAGTGTGTTCTTTAACGTGCACAGGGTATGGCTCTCCCGCACACGGGGTCCACGGTTTAACGTCCCATCCGACGGACGGCGGCTTTTCCAAGACCCTCGGCAGCGGTGGCTCAGTAGGGAGCGTGGCAAGTTCGTAATCTGCAGTTCCCAGGTTCGAGTCCCAGTTAGGTCAGCGTTGAGATTTATGCTTATGATTACTAACAACTGTTCAGTGGGTCCTCTTCCTCCAACTCTGGGTCCTTTTAACCTACCTCTTTATCTCACTGTGGGCAAAAGATTCACAATTTGAAAAACAACTATTCTTTTCTGTAACAGACGTGAATTTATGAAACTTCTCCTTGCATTAAGAAATCTTTCTAGAGCATAGGGAAAAAAATTCACAAAATTTGTTGAGATTACAGTGTTAAAATTATGTATCAAAAGTTGTTTGGGTTGTTTTACCTCTGAGCGACACTGTTTTGCACACCATGGGCTAAATGGCCAGGTCACATGGACCCCGAAGGCTCAGAGAAGGTTGGGGGAGGGGAGCCACTTGAACAGCTGTTGGGAGACAGATGGTAGCCTCCCGTCAAGGCCATCCAGCGTGTTCTTTAACGAGCACAGGGTATGGCTCTCCCGCACACGGGACCACTGCTTAACGTCCCATCCGACGGACGGCGGCCTTTCCAAGCCCATCGGTGTCCCCTACTGACCGTGGGCAGGGCGGGGAATTTTGCGGAGATAAATCTCAACGCTGACCCAGCTGGGACTAGAACCTGCGAACTACAGATTACGAGCCTGGCGCGCTACCGACTGAGCCACCCCCGCCCCAGTGTATCAAAAGTAAACAATATATATCAATTCTTAATTGATGCATTTGAATAAAACTAATACCACTTACCCTAACGCTCTAAAGAAGTTGAGTGGAGTAATATCTGGGAGTGGTATAGGTTCGTCTTCTCTTAGTCCTGGAATTTTCATCATGGTGGCAAACATATTACTTTCAATGGACAAAAAGAGTTTGTGAGCTGACATTATCCGCACATTGTTTCCTTTGCCTACCAGGAACTGTACATCAGAAAAAATACCTGTTTCCAGAAGGTAGGCTCCTCGTTGTGCTAGAGTAAATTTTGCCACTTTCCAACTTTCATCCTTTCCTAAATACAAGAATAGAATTTATGAAACTTCTCTCAAAATAAACATTCAGATAATTGTAAGAGTAACTTGCCTTGGAACTTTGGAATTTTTTATATTCAGGTACGTACAGGATTTAGTTTCATGGGGGAGAAGGGTTCGGGAATTTGGTTTCGGTGAGGAATCGGGAATTTGGTATCGGAGAGGAATCGGGGAATTTGGTTTCGGAGACGATTCGGGAATTTGGTTTCGGAGAGGATTCGGGAATTTGGTTTCGGTGTGGATTCGGGAATTTGGTTTCGGTGAGGGATTCGGGAATTTGGTTTCGGTGAGGGATTCGGGAATTTGGTTTCGGTGAGGGATTCGGGAATTTGGTTTCGGTGAGGGATTCGGGTTGGTTTCGGTGAGGGATTCGGGAATTTGGTTTCGGTGAGGGATTCGGGAATTTGGTTTCGGTGAGGGATTCGGGAATTTGGTTTCGGTGAGGGATTCGGGAATTTGGTTTCGGTGAGGGATTCGGGAATTTCGTTTCGGTGAGGGATTCGGGAATTTCGTTTCGGTGAGGGATTCGGGAATTTGGTTTTGGAGAGGATTCGGGAATTTCGTTTCGGAACGATTCGGGAATTTCGTTTCGGGGAGGAGAGTCTGAGAATTTAGGTTAGGGTGGGAGGGTGTAGGTCCGAAAATAATACTTCAGTAGGGCTTTTCCCAATTATTAAAATACTCCAACGGACAAGAGAGATTAAAACGATATTCCATATGAAATGAAATTTCATAGTTATTGCTTTTCGCTCTACATTTGCCAATTTGGGGATTTGTCGAAACAGTTGTTCCACCATATCTTTCGAACGCGATGGAGAAACAATGATTTATGGGTCGAAAAATAGTAATGTGTAGTATATTATAATGCGATATATCTGTTAATTTTCCCAAATGGAGTCACTGAAAATAATATTTACCTTCCATTTATTACTATTAAAATTAAATTTTAGAGTGGGGAATGTCATAGGTTGTAAAAAATTGACCCCAATGCTTTCTTCCCCCTGAAAAATGGGAAATATCAAAATTATTTTTCCGCTATATCCCCAGAAAGCGAGTGCCGAAAGTAACAAGTTGTATATCAAATGAAAGCTTCTGAGTTGGGCAGTGTTGTGCATAACAAAAATAAAACCCCTTCCTTTCTCTCGCCCCCCCCCCCCCCCCCAAAAAAAACGGGAAATGTGAAAGTCATTCTATCTTCCGAATGCGAGGGCCTAGAGTTGGGTTGTTTTACCTCTGAGCAGCACTTTTTTGCACACCATGGGCTATATGGCCAGGTCACAAGGACCCCGAGGCTCAGAGAAGGTTGGGGGGAAGGGACCCACTGGAACAGCTGTTGGGAGACAGATGGTAGTCTCCCGTCAAGGCCATCCAGCGTGTTCTTTAACGTGCACAGGGTATGGCTCTCCCGCACACGGGGTCACGGCTTAACGTCCCATCCGACGGACGGCGGCCTTTCCAAGCCCATCGGTGTCCCCTACTGACTGTGGGCAGTGGGGGGGGGGGCGGAATTTTGCGGAGATAAATCTCAACGCTGACCCAGCTGGGACTCGAACCTGGGAACTATAGATTATGAGCCTGGCGAGCTACCAACTGAGCCACCCCCGCCCCTGCGAGGGCCTAGAGTTACGGGTTTGGTATCAAATGAAAGTTCATATGATGACCATCGTAAGCTATTTCGTCCCACCATTCTCCTCTCCCCTAAGAAAGGGGTGGGGCAGAATTTCGCGAGGGTCCACCTTAAAGACTTATATCTCAAATTAAAGCTTGTGACGTTTCTAATGCCATGGGCCACCTCAAACACGACTCCAAAAGGGACGAAAAATGTGGCCGATGTTTAGGAATCAAACGTTTGTGAAGGTTTTTCGTGACAAAAAATATATATATAAATTAAAAAGGTAAAAAAAAACTACCTTTCTATATGCGTCCTAAAACGTAGTCACCGAGTTCGTATTCACTTCAAAGAAATATAAAGCGCCGATTTACCTACTCACAAGATTGTCGGCGCCCTATCTTCCTATGAAGTGAATACGAATTTAAGTGACTAATTATACCATAGATATGCTTGAAGCTTATTTTCTAATTTTAGGGCTCATAGTTTTTTCAATCTATTTCTAGGGTTGGGTTGTTTTACCTCTGAGCGGCACTTTTTTGCACACCATGGGCTAATGGCCAGGTCATATGGATCCCGAAGGCTCAGAGAAGATTAGGGGAGCGGACCCACTGGAACAGCTGTTGGGAGACAGATGGTAGCCTCCCGTCAAGGCCATCCAGCGTGTTCTTTAACGTGCGCAAGGGTATGGCTCTCCCACACACGGAGCCACGGCTTAACGTCCCATCCGACGGACGGCGACCTTTCCAAGCCCATCGCTGTCCCCTACTGACCGTGGGCAGGGCGGGGAATTTTGCGGAGATAAATCTCAAACGCTGACCCAGCTGGGACTCGAACCTGGGAACTACAGATTTCGAGCCTGGCGCGCTACCGACTGAGCCACCCCGCCCCACACCCAGGGTAGGATATAGGAATTGGAACTTTACAATGCTAGTAAGAGAGCAAAAATTGTTAGACTTACTCATATTTCATGCATTTTTCAAGAAATGTTTTAAGTAAAAAGTCCTGTAAACAGGATTGGGAAATGTTATACTGTTTGGAAATCCAGTGTCTTGGCTCACCCTTTTACATTTCCACAGCTCGATTGTGTTTCTTGCTCTCCCCCCCCCCCCCTCGATTTCTTTTCTAGATCAGGACTGCCATGACAAATAGAAAACTTATCAAAAGAGGATTTTTCTTTCAAATATTCTTCATAAAATTTCGAGATATCTAGGTGAGTCTGAAAAAAAAAATAGTTCGAGCTAAAGGGAAAGAAAATACAATTAATATATTCGGTTGGGAATTTAAAAATAATTGAGTTAATGAGAAATCAGAGATAAAGAGGTTCGAGTTAACGAGAGTTGTTTATAACTGAATCAATTACAGTCCATTGCATATGAAAGCATCATGGCAGCGTATTTAACCCTGCCATAGCCATTTTTAAGAATCTAAACTATTTCAGGGTGGGTTGTGGGTTTACTATTGAGAAGCATTGTTTTTGATCAGAATAGGCTAAGTGGTCAGGTCACAAGGACCCCGAGGGCTAAAAAAGTTTGGAGAAGGTGGCCCACTGAACAGCTGCTATGAGACAGAGGGAAGTTTCCGTCAAGGTTATCCAGCGTATTCTTTAACGTGCTCAGGGTTTGGTTCTCCTATACACAGAGCCATGGTTTATCTCCTACACACAGAACCACGGCTTATAACGTTCCATCCGACTGAAGAAATTTTTTTTTAAGCCCATCGGTGGCCCCTACTGATCAAAGGTAGTATGGGGATTTATCTTCTTTTCCAACAAATAACATAGCAATCATTTAGTTCTGAAATAATTATATTAAAAATAGCACATTAAAAATTAGATATCAAAAGTAACGTAATATTTTATCAAGTTGAAGGAATATACTTACTTCTCCTTTTTGTTGGTGGTGAAGTCATGTTTAAACGAAATTTATCTCCTATTTCGAATCGAAGTGTGGAACTGAACAATGGACACGAGCACAGAGGAAGAAACACGTGAGACAAGAGACAAAGAGCCAGACAAGACAAAGCAATCATAATGGGCCAAAACCGTGGCCACGGTCAAAGCTTGCTGACGTCATGCACTAGAAAAGATTTCGCCAATGGGCTTCGTCTTAAGTTGTTTTATTCTTTCGCCTTCAGAAGTATTTCACTGTCGACTTTTCAGATATTTTGTTGTGCCCAGTTTAAATTATCTTTAGGCCATTGCTTTTTTTTTTCTTTTTCAAATTTATTTTCCAAAGAATCATCTGTACAATTGTTTTCCTTTAAAAAAATGAAATAAAATGGCGTAGAGTTTACGAAATAAGCCTCTGATTCCAACGAAGTAAAAGTGTTCACGGTTCACGAAATAAGAGTGACTAAAGCCTACGAAATAAAAGTGCTTAAGGCCTAGGAAATAAAGTTGCCTGGGGCCTGTGAAATAAAAGTGCCTAAAGCCTATGAAATGAAAGTGTCTGGGGCTATGAAATAAAATGGCGTAGTGTTTACGAAATAAGCCTCTGATTCCAATAAAGTAAAAGTGCTCACGATTCACGAAATAAGAGTGACTAAAGCCTACGAAATAAAAGTGCTTAAGGCCTAGGAAATAAAGTTGCCTAGGGCCTGTGAAATAAAAGTGCCTAAAGCCTATGAAATGAAAGTGTCTGGGGCTATGAAATAAAATGGCGTAGAATTTACGAAATAAGCCTCTGATGCCAATGAAATAAAAGTGCTTACGGTTAACGAAATAAGAGTGACTAAAGCCTACGAAATAAAAGTGCTTAAGGCCTAGGAAATAAAGTTGCCTGGGGCCTGTGAAATAAAAGTGCCTAAAGCCTATGAAATGAAAGTGTCTGGGGCTATGAAATAAAATGGCGTAGAATTTACGAAATAAGCCTCTGATGCCAATGAAATAAAAGTGCTTACGGTTCACGAAATAAGAGTGGCTAAAGCCTACGAAATAAAAGTGCTTAAGGCCTAGGAAATAAAGTTGCCTGGGGCCTGTGAAATAAAAGTGTCTAAAGCCTATGAAATGAAAGTGTCTGGGGCTATGAAATAAAATGGCATAGAATTTACGAAATAAGCCTCTGATGCCAGTGAAATAAAAGTGCTTACGGTTCACGAAATAAGAGTGGCTAAAGCCAACGAAATAAAAGTGTTTAACCCATTTATGCCTCATGTTCCATGGCCGAGTGGTTAGCGCGCTTGGCTATTGATTTAGGGGACCTGGGTTCGAGACCCGGGTAAGGCATGGATGTATGTGTCGTTTCTCTGCTGAGGTCCTGCCATCCTCACAGACCTTCTACTATGGCATATAAACTGACAGGCTCCTGTCAGAGCTCTGTGGCAAACAGTTGCTTGAGGGGGTATTTATTTATTTTTTATTTATCCATTATTGAAACGGTAATCACGTGGGAGTTATTTATATCCTACTGCTCAAGGTCGTCAACGAGGTCTGATTTTTCACATCTGTCTGCTTCCTAAGGGTAGATGTCATCACGTACTGCACAGAGTTAGTCACTGCTGTAGATACTGAGGTGCAGAGATGTTGTCAAAAAGTGATCTGATTTTGGAAAAAGGTGTTTGAAGAACCATCCAAAGACAGGTAAATACAACTTTAGTGTATTGCAGACTATACTTGTAATTTTTTTTTTTTTACTTCTGGGGCGGGGGTGGCTCAGTCGGTAGCACGCCAGGCTCGTAATCTGTAGTTCCCAGGTTCGAGTCCCAGCTGGGTCAGCATTGAGATTTATCTCCGCAAAATTCCCGCCCTTTCCACGGTCAGTAGGGGACACCGATGGGCTTGGAAAGGCCACCGTCCGTCGGATGGGACGTTAAGCCGTGGCCCCGTGTGCGGGAGAGCCATACCCTGTGCACGTTAAAGAACACGCTGGATGGCCTTGACGGGAGGCTACCATCTGTCTCCCAACAGCTGTTCCAGTGGGTCTCCTCCCCCAACCTTCTCTGAGCCTTCGGGGTCCATGTGACCTGGCCATTTAGCCCATGGTGTGCAAAAAAGTGCCGCTCAGAGGTAAAACAACCCAACCCAACCCGAACTCTAAGTTTACATGAAATAACTGACTTGTTAGAGACAGATGACACTATAGAAGCAAGTGCCATAATGAAACAAACCACCTGAAAATGCGGGGCGGGGGTGGCTCAGTCGGTAGCGCGCCAGGCTCGTAATCTGCAGTTCCCAGGTTCGAGTCCCAGCTGGGTCAGCGTTGAGATTTATCTCCGCAAAATTCCCCGCCCTGCCCACGGTCAGTAGGGGACACCGATGGGCTTGGAAAGGCCGCCGTCCGTCGGATAGGACGTTAAGCCGTGGCCCCGTGTGCGGGAGAGCCATACCCTGTGCACGTTAAAGAACACGCTGGATGGCCTTGACGGGAGGCTACCATCTGTCTCCCAAGAGCTGTTCCAGTGGGTCCCCTCCCCCAACCTTCTCTGAGCCTTCGGGGTCCATGTGACCTGGCCATTTAGCCCATGGTGTGCAAAAAAGTGCCGCTCAGAGGTAAAACAACCCAACCCAACCTGAAAATGCTACAACACATGTTTCTGATGAGGACTCAGGAGATGAAGAAGGTGGAGCAATAAACAATCTGCCAGGTTCTTTACTGTGAGCACCTGCTTACCTTATTCAAGATGGCTCTGACACTGAGTCTGACCCAGATAATTCCTCATACATACTTGAAGATAACTCTCTCGTCGATAAAGTTGCATCTACCTCCACTGCGCAGCAACCTCCTCTATCAAAGAGAAAGGAACTCAAATAAATTGTCCGTAAATGGAAAAAAGAAGACTTAAATGCACAGTCCATAGCAGGTAGAATTATACAAGTACCAAACGATTTCTTCACCGAAATGAGAACTCCCACAGAAATTCTGGAACTTTTTCTTGATAACGAGGTCGTTGAACTCATTGTCACGTACCCCAACTTATACGCTGCAAATCTTGTGTAAATCTTGGCTTGACTATCTCCGAATTCAAATGTTTTCTGGGAATTATTTTTCTGAGTGGTTACATCTCAGTGGTTACTCTCTCAACACGCTGGATGGCCTTGACGGGAGGCTACCCTCTGTCTCCCAACAGCTGTTCCAGTGGGTCCCCTCCCCCAACCTTCTCTGAGCCTTCGGGGTCCATGTGACCTGGCCATTTAACCCATGGTGTGCAAAAAAGTGCCGCTCAGAGGTAAAACAACCTTTCAGTTTAGTGATGCACTTACAGAGACACACCCTGGACAAAACCATTTTTATTTTCGACAACTTTTTCACCAGTATTGCACTTCTTGATAAGCTCAGTTCAATGGGACATCAGGCAATAGGTACAGTGAGAAAAGATTGCATTGACAAAGCTCCATTGGAATCAGATAATGATCTAAAGCAAAAAGAAAGAGGCTCATTCGATTATCGAATTGATGGCAAAGGCAATATTGTCTGCAAATGGCATGATAACAGTGTTGTCACTTGCATCATCTGGTGCTGGTACCAATCCTCTACGTCTTGTCAATCGTTATTCCCAGAAACAAAAAAAGGGGATCCAGGTTCAGCAGCCAAATATGATCAAAGTGTATAACCAGTTTATGGGAGGCGTAGACAGAACTGATGAAAACATTGATAAGTATTGTGCATGACTCTCCCGCACAGGGTATGACTCTCCCGCACACGGGGACACGGCTTAACGTTCCATCCGACGGACGACGGCCTTTCCAAGCCCATCGGTGTGCCCTACTGACCGTGTGCAGGGAATTTTGAGGAGATAAATCTCAACGCTGACCCAGCTGGGACTCGAACCTGGGAACTACAGATTACGAGCCTGACGCGTACCGACTAAGCCAGCCCCGTCCCTGTTTTGTTTCGAATTGGTCTTACAAAATGCTTGGCAACTGCATAAAGCATATGATGAGAAGCCAATGGACCTTCTGGAGTTTCGTCGACGTGTGGGATGCCATTATCTGGAGACCTATGGTCATCCTGCAGAACCTGGCCGAAAAGGAAGACCTTCTCAGAAGTATAACATTGACTCACGTTATGATGGCATGAATCATGTGATAGTCAAGCAGGGAAAGCAAACACACTGTGCTGAACGTCATAAGAACATTACTTTTCAATGTGAAAAATGTGATGTTGCCTTACATTGATGATGTTGACCGTGGGCAGGGCGGGGAATTTTTGCGGAGATAAATCTCAACGCTGACCCAGCTGGGACTCGAACCTGGAAACTACAGATTACGAGCCTGGCGCGCTACCGACTGAGCCACCCCCGCCCTTCAGTATGAGGCTGAATACTTTTCAGCATCAACGTCTTGTGGATGAACAGAATTGCAATTGCAAGAATTTGGAGCCAAAGAGTTATTGCAGGCAGAGCCTCAGAGTTATTGCAGAGCTGGGTTGTTTCATCTCTGAGCGACACTATTTTTGCACACAATGGGCTAAATGACCTGGTCACAAAGACTCCGAAGGCTCACAGAAATTTGGGAGAGGGGATCTACTGGACAATTTTTGGGACACAGATGATAGCCTCCTGTCAAGGCCATCCAACATGTTCTTTAACGTGTACAGGGTATGGCTCTCCCGACACACGGAGACACGGCATAACATCCCATCCGACTGCGGCCTTTCCAAGCCGTCGATGTCCCGTACTAACCGTGGGCAAGTCTGGGAGTTTTAGCGGAGATAAATCTCAATGCTCGAATCTCGAACCTGTGAACTACACATTACGAGCCTGGCGCGCTACCGACTGAGACACTCCCGCCCCTTTGGAACCTTTAATCCATTGCATTCGTTTTTAGCAATGACCACTAAAGAGTTCAGAAGAATCATGGATGATGTTGAAGATATGTTTATATCTCGAAGAAATCCTCGCTCTGGGGGGCGGGGGGGGGGGCTCAGTCGGTAGCGCGCCAGGCTCGTAATCTGTAGTTCCCAGGTTCGAGTCCCAGCTGGGTCAGCGTTGAGATTTATCTCCGCAAAATTCCCCGCCCTGCCCACGGTCAGTAGGGGACATCGAAGGGCTTTGAAAGGCCGCCGTCCGTCGGATGGGACGTTAAACCGTGGCCTCGTGTGCGGGAGAGCCATACCCTGTGCACGTTAAAGAACACGCTGGATGGCCTTGACGGGAGGCTACCATCTGTCTCCCAACAAATGTTCCAGTGGGTCCGCTCCCCCAACCTTCTCTGAGCCTTCGGGGTCCATGTGACCTGGCCATTTAGCATATGGTGTGCAAAAAAGTGCCGCTCAGAGGTAAAACAACCCAACCCAAATCCTCGCTCTGTACTTGAGAATTGACAAACTAAACAGAAACCGCTGTAAAATACTTAAACAGCGATTGTGTAAATGTAAAAAACTGAGACCTGCATTTCCCTGCCATTCCACTACTATAGGCGGACAGTTTTTCGCATTTGGTACGTTGGTGCAATACAGAATTGAACCGATGACTCATAGTATGTGGAGTCCAGCTGGGTCAGCGTTGAGATTTTCTTCGCGAAAACTCCGCGATCTGCTTTCGGTGAGTAGGAGACACTGATGGTTTTAGAAAGGCCACCGTCCGTCGAATAGGACGTTTAAGCCGTGACTCTATGCACGTTAAAGAACACGCTGGATGGACAGGAGGCTACCTACCATCGTCTCCCAACAACTGTCCGATAAATCTCCCTAAGCAGCTATCAACAAATTGATGGCCGATGATTTCATCTTAAAATCAACACTTCCTTTGACTTAGTAAAGGCATTCTCAACCTCTCCTATGAACCATTGCTATAAGGAATTAACTAACAGACCTTAATCTCCTCCTTTTTTGGGGGGGCGGGGGTGGGGGTGGCTCAGTCGGTAGCGCGCCAGGCTCGTAATCTGTAGTTCCCAGGTTCGAGTCCCAGCTGGGTCAGCGTTGAGATTTATCTCCGTAAAATTTCCCACCCCTCCCTCGGTCAGTAGGGGACACCGATGGGCTTGGAAAGGCCGCCGTCCGTCGGATGGGACGTTAAGCCGTGGCTACGTGTGCGGGAGAGCCATACCCTGTGCACGTTAAAGAACACGCTGGATGGCCTTGACGGGAGGCTACCATCTGTCTCCCAACAGCTGTTCCAGTGGGTCCCATCCCCCAACCTTCTCTGAGCCTTCGGGGTCCATGTGACCTGGCCATTTAGCCCATGGTGTGCAAAAAAAGTGCCGCTCAGAGGTAAAACAACCCAATCCTCCTTTTTTAATACTCTCATATTAAAAAATTAAAAGTATATTAAAATATTACGGAATCTATCTTCTAAATTCAGGTACCTCCAAAATTCAAATTTATATTTTCCTCCTCACCTCTCTTTCGCAGGGAAGGGTGAAGAAATGGTGGTGAGGTGGTGATTATTTTCTCTCTCTTCTTCGCTTCTGTCATCTTTCCTGTCATATAAAATAATACCTTCTATCCTTAAAACGAAATCTTTCAAATCATTACCCTTTATAATAGACATCTTCAGAGGAATTTACTTAAAAAAGGAAAGCAAAAAACTTTAAACGGAACCCCACCTAGAAACCTAC
>JAWZYU010000185.1:123200-197604 GCA_038380435.1 Ryuthela nishihirai | reverse complement strand
ATCTTGGCAAAGTGCTGAAAAGTTGGTGCACGAAGGCTAAAAAACGTCAATATCCTCAGATTGGCAAAGCAAAAATATTGATGGGGGGGAGGGGGTAAACTATTTTAAAGCTATTCAGTGGAAACTAAAAATTTTTAAAAAATAAAAATTTGTGGGGGGGGAGGGGGTGTTATAACACCCTTGATGAAATAGTCATTCCAACCCGTAGGAACTATTTTTATGCCTTTTGTTTCCATATTGAATACTTCATTCATTTTCAGGAAACAATAAAAGATTAAAGTAAGCCACCAGTCAAAGCCAATGATGTTATCATGACTCTGAACGATCGATAACATATAAATATATGGAAATAAAATCCAATAAATAAATAGAAGTAAAAACGAACAAGTTATAAGCCAGCCATTATCACAATCTGCGATGTAGCTTAATTCGCAAAGATCTATGGGAATAAAAATCAATAAATTGAGAGAAAACCAACAAGTTGTAAAGCAGCGATTTTCATATCTAACAATGTACCATGACTCTAAAATATTGATATGAATCTAGTAAAGCTATGGAAATAAAATCATAATGGATCTGTATAAATAAAAAAGTTTTAATTATAAAAGTAGGAATATAATGACACTAACTTAATTGGCAAGTTATCAATTTCACATGATGTTATTACAAAGCACACGATACCCTTTACTGGGCAGTGACATATTTACTAGGTTTTTTGCACAAACAAGTTATTTTTTACTAGCGGTTTTGATTTCAATAGCCAGAGAGCATTGCTGAATGCTGGGCTGAATAATAAAAATATTTCTAGGTTGTAGGTTGTTTTACCTCTGAGCGGCACTTTTTTTGCACACAATGGGCTAAATGGCCAGGCCACAAGGACCCCGAAGGCTCAGAGAAGGTTGAGCGAGGGGACCCACTGGAACAGCTGTTGGGAGACAGATAGTAGCCTCCCGTTAAGGCCATCCAGCATGTTCTTTAACGTGCACAGGCATGTCTCTCCCGTACATGGGGTCGCGGCTTTACGTCCCATCCGACGGACGGTGGCCTTTCCAAGCCCAGCTGTGTCCCTTACTGACCGTGGGCAGGGCGGGAGTTTTGCGGAGATGAATCTCAATGCTGACCGAGCTGGGACTTGAACCTGGGAACATATTTTTAGGAGTATTTAAATAGTTTTAAGGCAGGAAAGAGAATAAAATAGAAAATGGGAGAAAAAAATAGAGGTGCATACTCTGAAATTACTTCCAAAATCTTCCTATTTAACAATACCAGTTTTTGGTTAATTTTCAGATTTCGAAAACTTTAAGGAAAAATTTATTAATAATAGTTCATATCAAACTTGTGAGATTAAATCAGGGGGATTGCTTCAGCATGTTAACAAATCTGCAATACCCTATAGCAGTGCTACAATTATAACAGAGGGCTTTAACAAATTATTTATCTCATAGTTAACTAAATATGCATGAAATGGAAAAATAAAATTTTTAAGCAGTAATAATGTATTTTATATTATCAAAAAAAATTTTCAAACGGCAATTTTAAAAAAAAATCGAAGTTTCATGTGCTTTACTAAAAACTGATATAGATGTCATTGATCTCTCATTTCGGATTCTGTCAACTTGTATATGAGATAAGCCCTGGAAGGGTTAATTATTGCATTCAGTAAACTTTGAGTGTTTGTAGAGTTTATCTTATTACTTATGAGCATATAGAGGTCCTAAAAGAATTTCCAAAGCGTTTTCATTGTATAGTTATTCCCAAACTGGTAAATGTACCACTAATGGTACATGAAACTTCTGTCAATGATATCAAAGTTTACTATCAGCATTCATTTTCACATGGCTTCTGTCAGTGATATTCAAGTTTAGTATCTGCATTCATTTAGGGGCGGGATGGCTCGTAATCTGTAGTTCCCAGGTTCGAGTCCCAGCTGGGTCAGCGTTGAGATTTATCTCCGCATTATTCCCCGCCCTGCCCACGGTCAGTAGGGGACACCGATGGGCTTGGAAAGGCCGCTGTCCGTCGGATGGGACGTTAAACCATGGCTCCATGTACGGGAGAGCCATACCCTGTGCACGTTAAAGAACACGTTGGATGGCCTTGACGGGAGGCTACCATCTGTCTCCCAACAGCTGTTCCAGTGGGTCCCCTCCCCCAACCTTCTCTGAGCCTTCGGGGTCCATGTGACCTGACCATTTAGCCCATGGTGTGCAAAAAAGTGCCGCTCAGAGGTAAAACAACCCAACTGCATTCATTTACAGATGGATTTGCACAACATTGTAGCATGATAAATAAAAGTAAATTATTTTTAAGAACTTTTTTATTCCCATATAAAAAAATTATCCCTCTAGTAGCTTCTTGCCACAGAGGTCTGACAGGAGCCTGTCAGCTTAATGCATCAGAGAACAATCTGTGAGGAAGGCAAGACTTCAGCAGAAAGACAACAAGCATCCATGCCTTACCGAGGTCCCTTTGATCACTAACCAAGCATGCTAACAACTCAGCCACTGGGATGGTAACATCGTTTCAAAATAATTTTTTTTTCATTAGCAAATTAATGTTTTGTAAGCTCATATTTACCTCATTATGGTAAAAAAAAATGGCTTGCTATTTGATATATGGAAAAGGTTTGGGAAACTCTGCCACATAGAATATACGTCAAAAATTAGAGTAGACGTACACAGTGCGGTAATTAAAGTTATTTAATTCTCTATGACACTTAAATGTTTTTAAGCACAACACATGGACTATGCTATCAAGTATCAACAATTATCAAGGAGAAACCCACGTACCATGCCACAGAGGATGGGTAGCAACAGGAACCGCTGGGATGCCCCGGCGACAAACAACAATCGACGTTCCTGCCGGCAAGAGACACCTCAGTGGAGATCAAAAGGACAATGGCTGCCAGTTGTCTACCTGCCTTGGTGAAGGAAATAACCATCCACACCTTTGATAGCATGGAGTGCCTAAAAAAGTTTTTGATCCACGACGCACATTTCGCACACTTCCTTTCAGCGCATCGTCAGGTGAGAAGTGAGGAGCTTAAGTTAATGCAGGAGAGGCAGGTGGTTGTCGAGCACAGGGGAGGGGGTGCCAGCCAGATGTGCGGATGGCCGTAATGTGATCTGCATGTGACAGAGGTTGGGAGAGGGTGTGGGATTATGGGAAATCGTAAAGTTCAGCAATTGTCGAGGGAAGCTCCACTATTTGTGGCTAGTAATTCAATTATAATGAGTGGGATGCTTTTAGTGAATTAATAAATTTCGTAAACTGAATTTTGGGGTCAAGATAATTGTTATTGAGGGTCTTAATAATAGTTTTCTTATCAGTATTGTTAATGGGAGTTGTATGTGTGGGGGTGCATCAATCGTTGATTTTAGGAGGCATTATGGAAGTGTTCTAAAGGGTTTGGTTGGTGTGAATTAGTGCAGGTGGCAAATGGGGATTAGTGATGAGAGAATTTTTAGGGGTGTGTGGAATTTCCAAGGTGTATATCTCCTAAGGATCAGATGCCAAACTGGAGGGAGGGGGACAATGTGTTGTAGAGTTCAGGCAATTTTACGTTAACGAGGTTATTTTCTATGACGGCTAGTTGGAATTTGGTAGGTGGGGATACTATAATTTTAGCTGAGTGAAAATCAGTGGGAAGATTGTTTTCGGTGATTGCTTGAGATAGTGTAGTTTTTTTGTAGTTTAAGATGTATTTATGCTCTTTTGAGGTTTTACCTGTGTATTTGTCTTTGGGGAAAATTTTACCTGTGGGGTCAAGTTGGATGTAGTAAACTCCTCCAGAGTTGGGTATATGGTCGCGATCATTTCGAATGAGACATGAACCATATATTTCGATTTTCCACTATATTTTTATTTACAAAATTCTGCTTGAGTACTAAAATTTAAAAATTAAATGACAGAATATATCGTTCAATATACATTATTCATATGTCTTTCAATATACATTATGCATAAATTAACTATCGTACGAAGAAGAGAAGCATGTTTTCATTATCTCAAACACTTCATGGGTGACACACCAAGATTACATCATGAATGCAGATATTTCTCCTGGTTTCTTATACTGTCAACTTTTATGCATTGGTCATATCAATGAAGAATCAGACGCACCCAGCAGTTACACACAACTGGGCCAGGCAAGCCCGCCACATGATGCAGAAACTATGATGTATATTATCACCTAAAAAAAATAATAAGTTAATATTAGAAATCCTTATTATGTATATATATATATGGTAAAACTTCATTTTTAAGCAAACTTTTATTTTGAAAATGAGAACAGGAAAAAAGATACCAAATATCTATGAAATGAGGTAACACGAAAAAGCACTTGGGTGGGGGGGGAGCTGAGAATGCAAATAATAAGGGTAATAAAGGCAAAGAAACTTCAGGATATTTAAAACATTTTTAAACCTCTAAAACAGAGGAAAATTTATACAATGGAAATCCAGTCTTTTGGCCCCTCCACTTCACTTTTTGTAGGCTTGATTGCATCACTTCCCTTCCCCCCTTTCCCCTAGATCTGAGCTTGCCTAGAGTTGTTTTCGAAAATTGCCAACTTTTCCTTTTCAGGGGACATTAAAATAAACTTAGAAAGAACCTGTTGAATCTTCATGTTTTTCTGTTATTGAACACAATATAGTTTTAACAGAGAGAAATGCATAAACTCACTAAAAAAAGGAAGCCCAATCATTTCTGGTGAATATGGAATGCTTAGTTACAAAGAGAATAAATTTTGGGTTTCAAACTTTAGTGCCCTATAATGGTGGTTTATTCACATGAAAAAATTTCTAGAAATGTGGTTATATCGCAATGTACTAGTTCTTGCCTATTTTATGGCAGCATGGTAGTTCCTTGTGTTCCCAAACAATGGTAGAAGCTTACAGGAAGTTTCGTCATTACATTACTGTGGATGAGACCTCATATATACATTGTCTGTGAGAACACATATATCATGGAATTATATTTTTTCAATATATATGTGAACTTCTGAAAAATCTACATTTAATAAATGAAAAGTTTGAATTACTTACTATAACCACGAGGATTATTATGATGGTTATTTTCATGTTCTTCAGAAACATGGAACGTGCAAGGTTTCGACTTGTCTTTCGGAAAGTTACTGACTTGAGAGAGAAAAATATATTTATTATAGGAGACACAGTAACAGGAAAGTGAGCTGTGATTAAATGCATGTTAATTAATACAATCATAAAAACACCATATCCATTGAAAATTTTATTTACCAACTAGAAATTTAAAAATATATTTCAGAACACATTATAAAAAAAAAGCACAACATAAAATATAACTTTAACCCTCATCTACCATTATGCAGTTTAAATTGTTAAAAACAGCTTTTGTTGTCTTCTTTCATGTGGTCAATTACTGCTTAATACAATATCAGAAATTTCATTTGTTAAATACAAATTAAATGTTTTTCTTAATAACAAATATTATGATTTAGTTTTATACAAAAATACCCCCCTCAAGCAGCTTTATATACAAAAATACCCCCCCTCAAGCAGATTTAGTAATGCTACAGAGGTATGGCAGGAACTTGTCAGTTTAATGTGTTGTGTTGGGTTGTTTTACCTCTGAACGGCACTTTTTTGCACACCATGGGCTAAATGGCCAGGTCACATGGACCCCGAAGGCTCAGAGAAGGTTGGGGGAGGGGACCCACTGGAACAGCTGTTAGGAGACAGATGGTAGCCTCCCGTCAAGGCCATCCAGCGTGTTCTTTAACGTGCACAGGGTATGGCTCTCCCGCACACGGGGCCACGACTTAACGTCCCATCCGACGGACGGCGGCCTTTCCAAGCCCATCGGTGTCCCCTACTGACCGTGGGCAGGGTGGGAAATTTTGCGGAGATAAATCTCAACGCTGACCCAGCTGGGACTCGAACCTGGGAACTACAGATTACGAGCCTGGTGCACTACCGACTGAGCCACCCCTGCCCCAGTTTAATGTGCCATAGAGAATATCTGTGAAGACAAGACCACAGCAGAAAGACAACACAAACATCCATGCCTTACCCAGGGCTTGAACCCAAGTCCCTTTGATCAGTAGCGAAGAATGTTAACCACTCAGCTACGGGATGGCATAGGTATAATGTTTTAAAATATTATTTATCTATTTAAAATTTGGAAGAAAAAGACACATATGAACTTAAATAATATTTTTTGAACACTTCCTGTCATAGGTGTTTCCTCTAATGTTGTACTGTTTAGCATCAAAAAGCAGAAAAAAATAAAACTCCAAAGTATACACACTAACTATTTTTCTAAAAGTTTTGCAAAATATTTGTATGTGAAATGAAAGATTTGGCTACAAAGAAAAATTATTTACATTTTTAACCATATCTGCAGTCAACTGTAATATTTATTATAATTATAGCCAAAACTGGCAGGAAATTAGTATATTTTGGTAGAACAATTATTTGGTAGTTTTAACTGCTATGATTAGTGAAACAGCAATGGGCTAAATTATTTTTCAGTCTCATTCAGTATATATTAAAAAAAATTTTGTACAAACTTTTGCAGCAATTTTCAAACTTGATGCAACTGGCATTGAATTTGCTGTTTTAACTAAGATTAAGACTTTTTAAAAGTTATTAATACCCTGTGAAATTTGATATTTAATTTCTTTTCAGTTACTTAGTTCTTTCCAAATATATTTTAATTATGCTTTTTAAATTGCATTGTTTTATAAACAAAATAATTTTTCTGCATTACTACATTGCTAAGCTTATTTATTAATGCTGGAATAAACTATATGATAAATACATATTTTGCTAAAAAATTAAAACAAATGTAAGATTTAGTAATCAAAATATATATCATTAAATATCTGTATTAAAGAAAAATAAATTTAAAAAATCTGGAAAAATTAATTTAGAAAAGCTTTTTACTGAAGTTGAAATGAAGAAACCCAGTAACAGTTTACCATTATTAAAAATATAACATACAAAAATTCTACCTTTAGATTTTATAAATATTTTATTGCACAAAATTAAATGCTCGTTATTTTGATATATAACATGTCTCTGACAGTTAATTCGTAATAATTTCCAAAAGTTGATTCTTATATATAACCTGAAAACAATAAAAAAAGTGGCCACCAGTTTCGGTTGTTTTTTCAAGTGATGCATGCAAAGTAATGCTACAACAATTATTTAGCTCGAACTATGCTTTTTAAGAAACAAATCATCATTAAACATATTAAAACATGAAATTAAAAGCTTACAACTGTTATTAATGATTAGTTTTACACTAAATTCAACCACTGCCTTTGGGATATTGTGTATCTTTTCTCTTTACCTATTTAGTCCCTCCCCACGTAATGTATAATGCTATGAAGCGTGAGTGAAAACCAGAAAGGGTACATCAAGACCAGCATTTGGGGCACTGAGAGAGAGATTAACGGTCAATAGGGTTAGGCAAGATTTAAAAAGTAATGCTTTTTAATCATCATCATCATCCTCAAGCAGCCATGGGCTACGGAGGTCCAACCAGACCACGCAGTTTAATTCTCCAAGCATATCTGTGCTGAGCTACATCTGCTGCATCCGGCCACTGCACACCAATTCTAACAAGGTCCTAAGGAAGAAGATACTTCCCTACACAAAGGATGGAGATAACACCAAATGCTGTATTAGTCTTGTCCTGGTTTCTCATACAACATACAAAAACAAGGACATGCTCTTCTGATCTTAGTCACCAGGTATGCTAACCACTAGATCAGGTAGGAACCTACTGTTGGCTGCTTTGGTCCTACTGTTAATGAAATACAAAAAATAATCACTGTAAGAGCAAAAGAATGCATTATTGGGAACAGTAGAGCATGGCATACTCTACTGTTCCCAATAATGTCACATGACTGTACAATAAAAATGCTCTGTCTAATAAGAAATATGGGCAATAGGAAATAGTTAGGCAATAGGAAGAGTAATTAAAAACAAAAATTGTGTTCCAAGATGATTGAAAAATAAAACTAGGTATTCTTTTGCAAAAAAATTACTCTATTTTTTCTCTTCTTTTGGTACTTTTCCAACTTTTAACAGAGAACGAACGAACTGACTGACCGACCGACTTACCCACCCATACAAAATCCTCATGCAGCCATGGGCTATGGAGGTCCAATATGATTATGCAATACAATGGGAAACAGCACAGTGTGCTCTATCTCTCTGCCTTTATGACAATTATTTTTCACATTTTACCAATAACAGGATCTTAACAGTGACTACATTCAAAGCTTGCCTAAACCTATACATAATGCTTATGGAATTAACATAGATTTGTAAAACTTGACAACTCATCTCTCTCAGTGCACCAAATGTTTGCACCTCTTTTGGCTCTTACTTTACATTTATTACTTACATTTGTTTTGATTTACACATTATGTGATGAAGGGTTAACTAGACAGTGAAAAAATACTATATATGCTCAAATATAAGGCAATTTTTTCTGAAACTGTCCCTCAGAAAAGGTGTTACATTTGTACCAATAAATGTGAAGAAAAAACAAGAAAAATATACTTTCTTCTCACAATAAAGAATCTCTTCTGTATCTTCAGTTTGTGCAAAAGTAGGGGCTATAAATAAAATGCTTTGATAGCAGTTAGCTATGCTGTGATGAACTGTGCCAGATAACAAAATTGACTCTAGTGATGAAGATGAAATTGATGACTTTGAATAAAATTTCTTCATGTATATATATATATGCGATATAAAATGGTACTTTAATATATATATTGAAAATTTTTTAGTAGGCTATTGCATAAGTTTTTTTTACATCCCCATCCTTCAAACTTTGATTTTCTAAGTTTCTGTTGAGTAATTTTTTTTTAGTTGTCTCAGTCACCCCTACATTTGGGGTTACTTTATATTGGGCATATACAGATCGTGATACAGAAAAAAATGAGGGAGGGGGGGGGGAGGAGAAGGCAAGAGAATCCAAAATGACAGGCCAAAGATCGAGTCAGAATGCCAGTTCTAGCATAAAAATGCCGTCTGTTTTATTGGTCTTTTAAGAATTTTTTTAAAATATGCATAATAATAATAATAAATACCCCCTCAAGCAGCTGCTTGCCACAGAGGTCTGACAGGAGCCTGCCAGTTTATATGCCACAGTAGGTCTGAGAGGATGGCAGGACCTCAGCAGAAAAATGACACATACATCCATGCCTTACCCGGGGCTCAAACCCAGGTTCCTTAGATCAGTAGCCAAGTGCGCTAACCACTTGGCCATGGGACGGTGTTATATCTAATTAATATTTTTTTGCTTCTGTTCCAGTTACTAGTCTAAAAGGTAGGCATGACTCCCTTTTGCCCTTCCCCCTAGAATTGAGCATGTATGGCATATACCAAAGGTGGGCAAACTGTGGCTCTCGAGCTGCATGCAGCTCCCAAGACAATATTGGTTTCATTGCCAATTTTCCTAAAATTTTATATTAACCCTTTGAGATCCGGGAGAGGAAATGGTAGGCTGCCTATAGATCCAACAGGTATAAAATGCAGAAGCATACCATTGAAATTATCGTTTTCCATAGTTCAAGAAGAAAATGAAAACATGATCAAAACTTGTTTTAAACAAGTATGGATGATGCAACTGGACTCTGCGTCATCACTCTTCATGTAGTACACACAAGTTACATGCTTGTGGAGGTAGCGGAACATAACTAGTGAAGTGTAGATAGTAATTTTGTGATTAATTATTACTCAAGATTGTTTTTAAAGTTATAAAACCCTTTTTTAAAATGACTGAGCAACATAAGAGTATTTAAAAATAATTTAAACACAGCTACTAGTATAACAATTTAATTCCAAGATAGTGCTGTGATACAGTAGAAACCTCTGATGTTAGGTAATTTCCAAGTATAGAGGAGTGCTTTACAGTAACAAGGACCTTGACAGACCCTTTGCCCCTAAGGCATACTTAATTACCCATATAACATAATTTGTATACTATAATGTAAATTTTAACTCTATAAATAATCTTCACAAGTAAAGATAACTAGAGTCACTAATAATTGAAGTGAACATATTTGCCGTTTATCTCATAGGCTGGTACAGTTGCATTTACAGCTGTTGTCGGTACTTTTAGTGCTACCAGTCCTTATCTGCTCTCTCGATATCTTAGCAGGCTCTGTACATATGAAGTGAACACAAGATAACTCAATACCTTTCACATAATAGCTTAACCTTTTGACACTGGTACTTGAGCATTTATTTGTGATAAGCCAACTGCTATCTACATTAGATGTTCCTGGTAATATCAGTTCACTTTCAGTACTAGCTATTAAAACTGTTGTACATTGCAATATGACTTTGCACATTCTCCCTTTGGAGTACGAACACAGATTGACGGAAAAATGATGTTATCTGCTCACAACAAGATGACACCAGGCAAAAAGCACTGTCCTCCTAAGTTGGAAAATATTTACAACTGATTACAAGAGTTAAAAAGCAACCAATGCCGACTAAAAGGTAACACAACTGTTTTAAAAACATTTAAAAAACGAGAACCAGCCCCTATGGCTCATGCAACATGTTTCTCCACTTTCAAATACTTGGCATCTTCAAGCGTGTGATGATGACGGAGATCCCACCCCTTCCTTCTGTGTGGAATCTCCTGTTGCATCAACCATCAAGAATGTGCATGCACAACCAATAGCTGCAGTTGGCTGGGTGGGACGGGAGATGACTATTTAAACCAACGTATTCACAGTCACCATCACATGCCTGAAGATACCATGTATTTGAAAGTGGAGAAACATGTTGTGTGAGCCATAGGGGCTGGTTCTAGTTTTTAAATGTTTTTAAAACAGTTGTGTTACCTTTTAAAGTCGGTATTGGCTGCTTTTTAACTCTTGTAATGAGTTGTAAAAATCTTCCAAGTTAGGAGGACAGTGCTTTTTGCCTGGTGTCATCTTGTTGTGAGCAGATAACATTATTTTTCCGTCGATCTGTGTTCGTACTCCAAAGGGAGAATGTGCAAAGTCATATTGCAATGTACAACAGTTTTAATAGCTAGTACTGAAAGTGAACTGATATTACCAGGAACATCTAATGTAGATAGCAGTTGGCTTATCACAAATAAATGCTCAAGTACCAGTGTCAACAAAGGTTAAGCTATTATGTGAAAGGCATTGAGTTATCTTGTGTTCACTTCATATGTACAGAGCCTGCTAAGGTATCGAGAGAGCAGATAAGGACTGGTAGCACTAAAAGTACCGACAACAGTAAAGTAACAACCGCTGTAAATGCAACTGTACCAGCCTATGAGATAAACGGTAAATATGTTCACTTCAATTATTAGTGACTCTAGTTATCTTTGCCGTCCCGTGGCCGAGTGGTTAGCACGCTTGGCTACTGATCTAAAGGACCTGGGTTCGAGCCCCGGAATTAGGCATGGATGTGTGTGTGTGTCGTTTTTCTGCTGAGGTCCTGCCATCCTCTCAGATCTTCTACTGTGGCATATAAACTGACAGGCTCCTGTCAGACCTCTGTGGCAAGCAGCTGCTTGAGGGGTTATCTTTACTTGTGAAGATTATTTATAGATGTTAATTTGTATACTATAATGTAAATTTAAGCCGTCCCATGGCCGAGTGGTTAGCACGCTTGACTACTGATCTAAGGGACCTGGGTTCGAGTCCCGGGTAAGGCATGGCTGTTTGTGTCGTTTTTCTGCTGAGGTCCTGCCATCCTCTCAGATCTCCTACTACGGCATATAAACTGACAGGCTCCTGTCAGACCTCTGTGGCAAGCAGCTGCTTGAGGGGGTATTTATTTATTATTTTATTTAATGTAAATTTTATGTTATATGGGTAATTAAGTATGCCTTAAGGGCAAAGGGTCTGTCAAGGTCCTAGTTACTGTAAAGCACTCCTCTATACTTGGAAATTACCTAACATCAGAGGTTTCTACTGTATCACAGCATTATCATGGAATTAAATTGTTAACAGAAGAGTATAAAACGGAAATGCAAACGAGAGAGAATTTAACCAATAATGGCAGGAAGATTTCGCTTTTACTGTTAAGGGTGAAAAGGCTGTTGCCTTATCTGTCATACAGCCATCAGCCACTTTAAAACTAGTAATTTAAAGTGTCACCATGAATCTAATCATAAAAAATTTGCATCTCAATTTCCTCCTGAATCAGAACCGCAAAAAAAAAAAGATAGAATTATTGAAATCTAATTTAGTCACTCAAGAAACTAGCCTATTTTTCCTCTGTAAGCAAAGTGATTTGGCTACTGAAGCTGGTTTTGTTACAGCTTGGAATATTACTCGGAGTAAACTATCTTATGTACAGTCATGGAGAATTTGTAAAAAGAATATTAGTGATGTGATTGCAATTCTCACTCCAGAGAACTCAAAATTTAAACAGGCAATAGAACAAATTCCTATCTCCCGCTGCACTATTGAAAGACGTATTTCTGAAATTAGTTCTAAAATCGTACGTTTACTGCAGAATGATCTGAAAAGATGTGTTGCTTTCAGCTTAGCACTGGATGAATCTACAGATATTCAAGATATCCCTCATCTAACTATATTTGTTCGTTATGTTACAAATAATGGAAATGTAAAAGAATTCTTAGACCTGATAAGCTTAAAGGAAACCAGGCAAGGTATTGATATAAAAAATGCACTTAACAAAGTTTTTATTAAATGCTCAACTATCACTGCATAAACTTGTTAGCATTGCAACAGACACAGCACCAGCTATGGTAGGTCAAAATACTGGCCTAGTTGGGCAATTGACACGATTTCAACTATCCTGAATGTCTCTTTATTCATTATGTCATCCACCTTGAGCATTTAGTAAGCAAATACTAAGTTCAACAATGTCATAAATTGCATTTTAGAAATTGTTAATTTCATTTGGACAAGTGCAAAAACACACAGTGAATTTAGAAATTTCATTGAGGAGCTGGAGTTTGAAGAAAAGCCAATTGATGTTTCATTCTACTGTATTGTAAGATGGCTATCAACTACCAATCTTTTGAATAAGTTTGTTGCTCTTTTTGAACCAATCACTGCATTCATGAAAGAAAAAGAACTACCCACAACTAGAAGATCATGAATGGGTACAGGATATGATGTTCTTTACAGATGTAATGCAACACCTCCAATATTTAAATTTGGCACTTCAAGGAAGGAACAAAGCTATTACAGAACTTGCCCAATCAGTTTTCAGAATAAAATAAAGCTTTTTCATAGAGATCTGGCAACAAAGAAATTTGACCACTTTCCCAACTTTAAATTAAGAATAACTGCTTTTCCTGATGTTGAAATTAAACACAGTAAATTGAAATAATATGAAGGAAACTTAGATACTCTTCATAATGATTTTGAGAACGGGTTTAAGAAACTAAAGAAGCTAAAGCCATGCTTTGAATTTCTTGTGAATCCTATTTTGATTGATGTCATCAACAATGGATGTCCTGTTGTTGCACCTTTTTGCCTTGGATTTGCTTCAATAGAAACAGAGCTTATTAAGCTGCAGGAAGATGTGGGTTTGAAGGTAGTACATAAAAGCTCATCTCTAACTGACTTTTGGAAACAAATTCCAGAAGCAAAGGATCCCAATCTAGAAAAAACTGGCTTCCGACTACTCTGTTTTTGGGACAACTTACTGCTGTGAATCTCTCTTCTCTGTAATGAAATTTGTCAAGTCAAAATATCGTACTATCCTCACTAACAGCCACCTCACTGAGCATCTTAGAACAGCACCAGCCAGATTTTAAACTATTAACTGCAAAAATGAAGACTCGACCAAAGTCTTCAATGAGCAGAGATTAAACATTTCTGCTTTGGTGAGTGGGTTATATTTTTTATCACCCACTCAACTATTATATAATTGTATTTTTTATTATTTATAAATACAATTTTAAAATAATATTTTCTGTGACTCTTGAACATTCAAAAGTGAATGAAAAATATTTTATATGGCTCTTCTTATCGAATAACTTGCCCATCCCTGGCATATACACTATGTCTTACAATGGGGGCAGGGGTGGCTCAGTCGGTAGCGCACCAGGCTCATAATCTGTAGTTCCCAGGTTCGAGTCCCAACTGGGTCAGCGTTGAGATTTATCTCCGCAAAATTCCCCGCCCTGCCCACGGTCAGTAGGGGGACACCGATGGGCTTGGAAAGGCCGCTGTCCGTTGGATGGGACGTTAAGCCGTGTCCCCGTGTGCGGGAGAGCCATACCCTGTGCATGTTAAAGAACATGCTGGATGGCCTTGATGGGAGGTTACCATCTGTCTCCCAACAGCTGTTCCAGTGGGTCCCCTCCCCCAACCTACTCTGAGCCTTCGGGGTCCATGTGACCTGGCCATTTAGCCCATGGTGTGCAAAAAAATGCCGCTCAGAGGTAAAACAACCCAACAACAACAATAATGACAATGGGTAAACTCACCCTAAAATTGTCATCATTCAGATAATAGGTTTGAAATACAGGCTCTCACTATCAAAATTATTATAAAAAGTGGGTGCATGATTCTGAAAATTTCTGTTCTTGCTTCCAAATTTCTTATTTTCTGCTTTTCTTTCAGCTGTGCCATTTGGCAACAAATATCCATTGGCTAGCTTCTGAACTGCTACCAGTGTTAAATTGTACAAGCAATATCAATTTCCAACTGCTTTTGTGAAAACTGAAACAAATAAAGAGTTGCATCTAGAATGTAAAAAAAAAAGATAACTTTCCCAACAATGTCCTAATGATAGGTGGAATATTAAGATAATTTTTGATTAAAACAACTTTTGTATACTTGTTCAGGACTCTTATAGGCAACTTTTCTGTACTATTGGAAAAATGAGTATATTTTATTATGAAGAGTTGCGTATTATACATATAATTTATAATTCTTTGACCAGCAGTCCATCTTGATACTAAAAGGTCACATATATGACAAATGTAATCTATTCAGCTACAATAAAAGGGTAATGTTCTCAAAACTTCAGGAGTTAAAAAGAAATAATTCTTCCTATTTATCAAGGGTTAAAATATCAAAACAATGTTACAGCAAAATATATTAAACTTTTTCTGAAACTCGAACAGAAGTATACAATAAGAGTTTACCAAAATACTCTTTGCAGTAAGATAAAAATATTTTGCACTACATAAGTTATACTTACTGTAGAGTTCAAGTTCTCAGTCTTGTCGACAAGAAGTTCCAAACGTTCGCCTCTATTAGCAACAGAGTCTATCAAAAAGAAAACAAATCAGCAACTTACAAAAAATTTACTGATTTCATTAGTTGAAACTTCACTATAAAATGACAAAAATTCTGAATTAACATAATAGGAATGATAAATCCCAGAAATACTATCGTTTATAAATAAATAGTAGCACATAAATTAATTTGAGAATTAGCTACTAATGCAGAGCACACCTGTTTCAAATCTGATACTATAAGTAATATTTATATATAAAATATCTACATAAGCCTAATTAAAATGCTTCTTTTATACATAAAACTAGATGTTTACCAATTAATATTCATTCATAATAATAATAATAAAAGATGTCTATCTGTGTGTCTGTGGCAGCCATAACCCATGTTGAAATGTAATTTGGGAAATATATTATTTCTTTCTCAGCTAAAGGCAAGACATAAAAGATGGATTAATTTATTGATTTTTTTTTTCTGGTGGTGGTTATAAAATATTCCAACAGCTTTTAATGATTTTTCATGACTCCTTCAGTGGGATTTGATCTTTTAGAGTTGGTAACACTGCATTTAACCATTTTTCATATTACAACAATATATATACATATTGAATCTGTTCTAAGGGGTTAGGGGAAGGCAGGGGGTGGTACTCACAAAAATAATCTTTAGTGCAGTGAAAATCAGAATATACAGATTGCATCTTAAAAGTGAGACATGAGCAACACTGGGTTCAGTTCAACTAGTTATTAATAAACCACAATTTGATTATAGTTTAGGGTTGGGTTGTTTTACCTCTGAGCGTCACTTTTTTTTGCACACCATGGGCTAAATGGCCAGGTCACATGGAACCCGAAGGCTCAGAGAAGGTTGGGGGAGGGGACCCACTGGAACAGCTGTTGGAAGACAGATGGTAGCCTCCCGTCAAGGCCATCCAGCATGTTCTTTAACGTGCACAGGGTATGGCTCTCTCGCACACGGGGCCACGGCTTAACATCCCATCCGACGGACGGTGGCCTTTCCAAGCCGGGATTGTATGTTTAATTTTGTAGTTAAGATGACAAATAAATATGCAGCTTTTTATGATAAAATGATTTCTGAAATAACATTGATGATCACAAAATAAAATTGGAAACACAGCATGAGGTTTTCGTAAAGGTTCACTATAATGCTGTAGGTAAAAGTTCATATATATGGCAGCCGTTGGTGTTGTCAGACTGTCCAAAGGATTTCTTGCAGAGGGATATAAGAAGCACTTACTTCGAGTTGACATCAGTGTGTCGGCATTGCAGTCAAGTCAGCTTCCAGTTCTCCTCTGACAACTGCTGTATGCATGGAAGGCACACTCATGTGCCTCCTGTGCATACAGCAGCTTTCAGAGGAAGCTCAGCAGCTCTGAGGATACAGCAGCTGTCAGAGAAAGAGGAGAACCAGAAGCTGACTTGACCACAACGCTGATGCATTGAAGTCAACTCGAAGTAAGTTCTTATATCCCTCTGCAACAAATCTTTTGGACACTCTAACAGCACCAATGGCTGCTGTATATGCAAACTTTTACTTTTAGTATTATAGTGAACCTTTACAAACTCTTGAACATTGATTTTTATTCTGTTCTTATGCCAAGCAATATTTTATAAAGGGTTCTCAGCAGAGTTTGCTGAAAGCATCAAGAATTTGTACTAAAATGATATTCCGAAAGAGGAATAATTCTCAGGCACAATTGTTGCATAGTTTTCATTCACACCGAAGAGCCAAAACATTATGACCATTGTGTCTTTATGCAAATCGAAGCAACTGCAGGTAAACAATGGTGCATGTGAAGGTCATGAAATGGTGTAAATAACACCTGATACTGAGCTCTGTTAATCAGTGTTATTCTTGTTATTCTGATGTGAAAGGTAGTGGACTTAAGTGAGTTTGACAAAGGCCAAATTGTAATGGCCAGATGACTGGGTCAGATCATTTCTGAGACAGCAAGGCTTGTGGGGTGCTCAAGGTCAGCCATGGTTAGTATTTTCAGAAAGTTGTCTGAGGAGGGAAAAACCATGAACCGCCATCAAGGTGTGGGCTGACCATGGCTCATCGATGCTAGAGGTGAGCAAAGGCTATCCCTTATGGTACGAACCAAAAGAAGAGATACTGTGGTGCAACTCACCCGTAATTTGAATGCTGGTGATGGGAGAAATGTGTCACAACACACAGTATGTCGAGCCCTGCTAAAAATGGAGCTGTGTAGCTGCAGGCTGCTCTGAGTGCCCATGCTAATCTCGGTTCACTGTCAAAAGCATCTACAATGCGCACATGAGCATTAAAACGGGACTTTGAATGATTGGAAGAAGGTCATCTCGTCCAATGAATCTCACTTCCTGTTACACCATATGGATGGCTGGGTACATGTGGGTTGTTTACCTGGGGAAGTGTTGGCACCAGAATGTACCATGGGATGAAAACAAGTGGATGGAGAAAGTGTAATGTTTTGGGCAACATTCTGCTGGAAAACCCTAGGTCTAGTCATTCACGTGCAGGAAACTATGATGTGTACCCCCTACCAAAACATTATTGCAGACCAGGTATATCCTTTTATGGCAACGGTATTTCCCTCTAGTAGTGCCTTCTTTCAGCAGGATAATGTGCCATGCCACACTGCCCAGATTGTTTGCGGAACATGAGGAAGACTTGCAGGTATTACTCTGGCCTCCAAATTCCCCAGACATCAATCCAATCGAGCATCTGTGGTTTGTGTTGGAAAAGCATATCCGATCTGCAGTGGCTCAACCACGTAACTTACATGAGTTAAAGGATCTGCTGGCAACATGTTGGTACCAGATACCACAAGACACCTTTAGAAATCCTGTAGCATCCATGCCTCACCGAGTAAGAGCTGTTTTGGCGGTATGTGAAGTACCAACATTATATTAGGCAGGTGGTCATAATGTTTTGGCTCTTTGGTGTATAGTGACATCTTACTGCTACAATTGCATTTATATATGTATCAATCTATAAAATACAATAAAACCAGCTGGAACTATTTATATAAATCCAGGCTCTGTGAATGTCAACTACTCAAGATATATCCCATTCTAATAGGATGTTGTATAGCTGGTCAGCAGAGATATTTTGATCTAACTATAGTATTAGTCAATAGGCATTTGTACTTTTTTAATGGGGGCGGGGGTGGCTCAGTCGGTAGCGCGCCAGGCTCGTAATCTGTAGTTCCCAGGTTCGAGTCCCAGCTGGGTCAGCGTTGAGATTTATCTCCACAAAATTCCCCGCCCTGCCCACGGTCAGTAGGGGACACCGATGGGCTTGAAAAGGCCGCCGTCCGTCAGATGGGACGTTAAGCCGTGGCCCCGTGTGCAGGAGAGCCATACCCTGTGCACGTTAAAGAACACGCTGGATGGCCTTGACGGGAGGCTACCATCTGTCTCCCAACAGCTGTTCCAGTGGGTCCCCTCCCCCAACCTTCTCTGAGCCTTCGGGGTCCATGTGACCTGGCCATTTAGCCCATGGTGTGCAAAAAAAGTCCCGCTCAGAGGTAAAACAACCCAACCCAACTTTTTTAATGATAAGCCCCAATTTAATCTTGTGATTAACATTAAGTGGATACATATCTGGAGACCACCTGGACAGATAAACTGTCTTAGCTATGTTTAGGAAGTTCAAGTCTTCAATCCTGATAGGAAAAGGAACACACAACTTGTGAACAGACTTTGTTTCACTTACTGCAATTTATCTAGTCTCACCCATATCTAGATCACAACATTTGTTGTCTATTTTATATCTAAACCCAGAGGCTGTCAGTTCTGAATGCTTAAGAATGCATTATAATATTTAACTCACATTAATCAAATTACCTTAGATGTATTCAAAGGGGAAGAATTAAATGGGGATTTACTGGGAAATACAGTGGGAATTCTGAAATTCTCAGGAACTGATTTAGCTTTCATAAGAGCTTTCATTTTAAGGACCAATAATTTTTGCAGGAACTGTTGGCTTTCTGATACAGCTTGGAAGAATGCATGGGTGGAGTTTTCACCAATCAGTGAGGGGACATAACTTGAACATTCTCGTAAGGTTGTTCTCAACTAATCAGCATCTTGTTATTGTTCAGCACAACATCCTTGCTTTGTTTTGAAATACATAATGACCATTGTTATTCCTTGTTTATCTTCTGTTTGATCCAGTTATTCAGTGTAAACAGAGTGTATTTTTGTGAATTATAATTAATTTAATTATGGTTATTTTTGAATTTATTAAATAAATTGAAATTAATAACCATGGCTAAATATAAATAAATAAATACCCCCTCAAGCAGCTGCTTGCCACAGAGGTCTGACAGGAGCCTGTCAGTTTATATGCCACAGTAGGATATCTGAGAGGATGCCAGGACCTCAGCAGAAAACTAATTCCGGGGTTCGAACCCAGGTCCCTTAGATCAGTAGCCAAGCGTGCTAACCACTCGGCCACAGGACGGCTAATCATGGCTACAGTACAAAAATAAAATTTCCATTAAAGTGAACCTGGGTTTGAGCCCTGGGTAAGGAATGGATGTATGTGTTGTTTTTCTGCTGAGGTCCTGCCATCCTCTCAGACCTTCTACTATGGCATATAAACTGACAAGCTCCTATCAGACCTCTGTGGCAAGCAGCTGCTTGAGAGGATATTTATTTTTTTTAAATGAAAAAAAAAAACATGGAGGAGTAAAAATTAATGCATTAATGTGTGAATATGGTTTTCTTCAATCAACCATTTCTACAATAGTTAATACAAAAGAGTATTGTAAAGAGCGTAAAAGTTAGTGACGTTTTTTAATGTAAAAATAAAGTATGATATGCAAAAAAATGCCTATTTTATGTGTTGTTGGGATCACTTGTCAAGGGTTTGGAATCAAATAGAAGAAATCAGTGTATTTTTCGGTTTCAGCTTACAATATTTTCAACATACAAGGGGTTTTGTGGAATGAATTACCATAAGATGTTGAGGCCTAACTGTAATTATTTTCTCAAGATTTGTGCATTCTTCACTCTCAACTAATAATGACTTTGAATGAGTACATTGAATGAATAATGACTTTGAATGAGTAAAAAATGACTTTGAATGAACTCTCAACTAATAATGACTAATAATCAACTTAATAACGACTTTAATTTCATAGAACAGCATTTCCCAATCTAGGTTCTCAGAGTAGCTTTTTAACAGTCTGCAATGTGTTCCTAGAATCTAGATCATTTTTATAGCAAGAATTAAATTTGTTGATTGGGAGCTTAAAGAAGATGAAATATGAAACCAGATATATTGGGTTCATTGATCGTTTTTACCTCTGACACTTTTTCTGCACACAAGAGCTAAATGGCCAGGCCACAAAGAAGGCTGGGGAAGAAGATCCATTATTCTTTTAGGAGACAGATTCAGGCTCTCTTGTGAAAGTGATCAAGCATGTTCTTTAACATGCAAGAGCATGGCTCTCCTTCACACAGAGCCATGGCTTAATGTCCCATCTGACAGACAGTAAGTCTTTCCAAGACCATTGGTATCAGGGTGAGTATATATATATAGCGTAGTGCCAAAAGGATATGTTTTACCAAGGTCATTCGAGTGTCGCTGAGAGGGTGTGCTCCATGATGTCACAGGGGAGTTCTCAGCTAAAGTATTTACATAATTGTCCTTTCCAGTCTTTCTTTGTTCTCCACTTGGTGAATCTCTTTCTCTCTGTGAAGTCTTTCAGGTGATATTTTTTGTCATGCAGTAGCACACTACATGAGTAATCCTTCAAAGAATAAAAAAAAAATGTTTCATATACATTCCATTAGAAGCAAAAATTAGTATGAAGTGGGTGTTGCAGTACCAGCTTGAAGATAAATTCGATGTACACATGCTAAGATATGTGGCAACAATTTTTCAGATGCCTGTTAAGATTTATAAATGAACTCTTAAGACTTCCTATTAAATGTAAACTAAATGATAATGCCATTCAAGATAAAATAGTAGCTAGGCATAAACTGGAAGGAGAGCTGTGTACCAATCCAAAGTGATGATGCACAGAACCGGCCAGGTCTAACACCTAATGTCCGACCCTGCCTTCTCGTGGTGCAGGCCATTAATACCTTTCAAAACAAATATTCTCTTTTGGAAGGGAACGGAAGGGGAGGGTTGCCAGTTCAGTATGGCCTACTTATCAGATTGTTTATTTAATTTTTATATATTATTATATATATTTAAATATATTTTTTATCTTTACTAATCTCAGATTGTTTACTGTAACAAAATTAAATTTAGGAATTAAAAGGGTTACACAAATGTGACATATTCAAGGACCCAATTTTATACAAAGAGAGAAGAGCATGTTAGTAATATAACTGTGCAATAACCACTTCTTGCCTGAGGATGTACTGAATAAGGGAGACAACTTTTTCTTATCAAGAAACTGAACTAAAAACAGTTTATTTTGCTCTACTTGAACTACCAACTATTTTCCTATTACTCCAACATTTTCTACACCAGTTTTAGTCAGCTGGTCTTTTCCACATCATCCTAATATTTCTGCATAGAGTTTCAAGTGATTCTGATCACTCATTTAAGGTGAGGCAAATTTTCAATGTCAGTATTTTTATTATTTTAAAGCTTTAAAATACTAACAAATGCTTACCAATGTTTTGCACCATTATTTCTTTTAATTCATCCAGTTCACCTTGCACTTTGCTTACTTTATCAATATCTCTACTATCTGAGAAATGTTTCTGAAAATACAAACCCATTCAATTATGAATGTATTGGAAGAAAAAAAAATTGAAACATCACATACAATTTTATGGATGAAAAAAATATCTTACAAATCACAGATGTACATTTATAGCTGTAAAGTAATAATGCTATATAGTTCAACTTCAACCCTTGCATAATAACTGAAAAATATAACCTAAGATTTTTGTGCTAAATATAGTTCATTCTTAATAATGAGCAACAAATACTGTCTGACACACTATCCTAGATCCAGGTGTAAGCAGATTTGGTCTAAAGCTTAACATGAGTAAAAAAATCAATATGGTAGAACATCAATACTAAAATTACGACTCACTGAACCCTATAGCTTTCTTTCTCTAAGCTTTAGTTAAAAGATATTGTACTTATAATGTATAAGAATTATAGCCAAGCAAAGAATGAATTCAGAATGTCAATTAAAGAATGAATGATAGGTTGCAGGTAGAAGAATAGTACAATATTGTAACAATGTCTAACAAAAATTACTGTATGATTTTGTATATGTCAAGATAGTTTGTGGAACAAATAAAGCATTGCTTTGATAAAATTGACTATGCAGTGGATGGGATAAACTTTAGTAAAAATGTCATATTTCTGTTCCTTTAATGGCCAAAATGTACTTACAGTTCTTTCCTATAGTAGACATTAGGATGTATCTATCTTTAAATAGAAACTTACACCTACTTCCAGATAACACAGAAATCAACCAAATTAAGAAATTTTCAGAAAGTAAATTTAGAGTTTATTTCTTGCTGCATAAATTATCTTTTTCTGAAACATATGCTTATGGAGCCATTCAATTATTTATGTTAATAAAAACAAAATTTTACAATGCTATACTATTCTGTCCTTGCAACCTAGCATAAAATACAGTATCCAATTGTTGACCCTGGAGAAGTTGTTGGCATTCTAATATTGTTTTAGATGACATTAACTTAATCATTTCCAGCCTCATTTCTTGATGTATTGGTTGCTTTGAACAACAGAACTAATGAACTCAATTTGCTTATGAAAAACATCTCATCACATTATATTTGTTATAATCAGCTTTGCAGCTTCTTAAACAGTAGACTTTTGTCTATTTTCTTTTGGGAAGATGTTAACTCAAGCTAGAAATAGACAGGAATGAAATGTGGGATCCAGCCCAACATAGAAAGGGGCTAAAAATATATTTTTGTTGTTATTTCTATTGCCCATTCATTTTTTTTTTACTTCAGAGTTGAGATGATTTCTGTTATGGAGCACTATATTTTCAAAGTGGCAGTTTCTAAGAATAATATTTTACAACATTTAATTCAGGTTTATTTCCAGAATAATATCTCAAGATTCTCTTGCACATATCTCACAGTTTCATGCAAACTAATTCTATCAAAAAATATGAAACCATTTCTTAAATCTACTTTGAGGACTCAAAAAACATGAAATACTCTAATTGCTTTTTCGAAATGAATTTTCTCAAAATTCTTTTTGAATGAACTGTAGTGTTAAAAAAAGTTTAAAAATAGTAGTTATTAATACTGCCTCATGTGAACACTACTCTCTGCATTTTTTGCTATGCATTATATGATTCTGATTATTCTGTTGAACTGTAGGTATGCTGATTATGAAAATTTAATCTCAAAAATATTAGTTAAAATTGATTGCAAATATAAATAGGCTAAGCTATTACAGTCCAAAATGTATACAAATTTTAAAGCAAATTTGAACTGCAAAGAAATAATAAAAAACTCACAAGCTCATTAATATTCACTTTATGTTGTTTATCTTTTCATCTTTATCTTTTCATCAATGTTTATCTTTTCATGCTTAAGTATTAATATAAGACAAATATTTTGTGGAAAGAATTTTTGCCAACACACGGAACTTGAACCCACATCTCTCCAGAAATATGCCAGAGTATTCTACCATTGAACTAATGCCAGCTCTGTCTTTTTTCCACTATGTAAGACTAACTCTTCCTGAGATTTCACCAACTACATTTGGTGCCATCTATGATCTTTGGTGGCCACTATTTTTTTTTTAATATTGTGCTGAGTAAGATGGAAATAAATAATAAAGTCTCTTCACGCTATTTAGTGTTATTAATGATTAAAACATAAATGATGAGCACAGCATAACCTGTTGACTTTTTAACATCTATAAATCAATAAATCAATTTTTCCACAAAATATTTATTGATTTATAGACTTTAAAAAGGCAACATAAATGACAATCACAGTAATGCTGTGATTGATATTTATGTTTAAATTAATATAAGACTTTTTTTTTCTTTTTTTGGAGTGACACCTTCACAAATCACACTCAAGCTAATTCTCTTTCTGTTGTGAACTTAATGGAACATAATGGCCAATAACTGCATTTACATATGGGGAATAGTTTTATCCCTTTAATGCCCAATCTCAGAAAAGGAGGAAGTAAAGACAAAGGAATAACAACACTATTTAGACTAGTCCATTTCAAATTTTGGTTGTTATGGGGCATTAAGAAATACTCAAAATTTATATGTTTAAAATTCATATCTTAAACATGGAGTATTATAACCTTATTAATATAATGTAGACTGGCATTTAAGAATAAAGAATTTTTACACTATCTTTAAAAGGTCCTTTAATAGTGCCAATACTAGGCACTTTATCCCATACTTCTTTATGTCAACAAGTATGCATTCTGTACTCATTTACATCACCTAATATCATACAAGAACCACAAGACATCATCCTTTAATTAAAGCTGAGTTCATAAGTTTCATGGTTGCACTGAATTATAGTGTTGCTTATTGTTCTGGTTATTGTTTTTACTTATGTTGTCAAAAATTACCAATCTGGTTAGGTTTTTAAGAAAAAAATAGTGTATTTTTTTATCAATATTTAAATTATAGTGACTTGGGGTGTATCAGTTCCTCCAAGAAATTGATACACTGAAAGAATGTCCCTAAAGCATCATTTGTTTGTTACTCAAATTATTTTTGGGTAGCTTCAAAAGCTCTATATTCTATATTTCTATTTCTTGTTATTTAAAAATACTTTGAAAATGGTAGTTAAATATATAACAAATATATTTTTTGTTAAAAAAAATGAAAACATTTAGGTCATAATTTATATTTTTTCTTCTGAATATAGCTAGTTCAAATATATGACTGCAAAAACAATGAGATTCATCTTGTTCACAACAAGAGCTTATCAATGGAACTAGGGTTGGGTTGGGTTGTTTTACCTCTGAGCGGCACTTTTTTGCACACCATGGGCTAAATTGCCAGGTCACAAGGACCCCGAAGGCTCAGAGAAGGTTGGGGGAGGGGACCCACTGGAACAGCTGTTGGGAGACAGATGGTAGCCTCCTGTCAAGGCCATCCAGCGTGTTCTTTAACGTGCACAGGGTATGTCTCTCCCGCACACGGGACCATGTCTTAACATCCCATCCGACGGACGGCGGCCTTTCCAAGCCCATCGGTGTCCCCTACTGACCGTGGGCAGGGCGGGGAATTTTGCGGAGATAAATCTCAATGCTGACCCAGCTGGGACTCGAACCTGGGAACTACAGATTACGAGCCTGGCGCGCTACCAACTGAGCCACCCCCGCCCCATCAATGGAACTAGAAGAATAACATATTGCCTCTGACAAATGAGATTTTCATTTTCAAAATTTTGCATCTTTAACAACGATAATTCATACTAATGGGACCAATACATTCCAAACTCAAAGGAACCAATGCATCCAAAGAAAGCCTCTAGAATAGTATAAGTTGTTCATTACTCAAAATATTTTTGACTTCCTACTGATATAACATACATTGAGTGATCAATGAATTATGACTACCCTACCAAAAGTTATAAAAATGGAATGCTAACTTTTAAAATAAGCATTTTATGGAAAAATGTGACTAAAGGTAAATTAAGAACTTAATCAATTCTATCCAAATGTCAATTTTCAATACTATTCCTCCACTATTTAAAGAGTTAGCAAGTTTGAATAATTAACAACAGCAATACTAAACAAAAGCATTTTAAGTTAATCAAAACTGAAATAAGAAATATTTCAAACCATTTTGTAATTAACAGCACATTTTAAAAGTATGCATATAAATCCTTTGATATTCATTAATTTTTTAATTTTTTTTTTTAGAAAACATTGCTTCTCTGAAATGCTTACACTTCCATACCTGTTTAAATAACTGAAAGAATGTTGTTGAAAATCTAGATTTAGATAGATTTGATTTAGATCTTTAAATTATCCTCAGCCACATTTTCTCATAAACACTTGTCTTAGAAGTTACAGATCTTAAAAAAAATAACCTTCCATTGGCAAAACAAGGGATGGAGTGGCCATAATTCAATAACCACTGAATGCATGTCTGATCCTAATAAATAACTGAAATAATTTCTTTTATATTCCTATCAAAATGGTATAAACTTTATTTTACCATCTGATTAGCAAGCACTCTCGAAAAGTCACTATTCATTGAATAAGGAAGTGCTGTTTGAGCTCTGGTTCCATATGTAGACTGGAACCTAAAACAGAATTAAAAAATAAAAAAAGATGAGAAAATTTTTGATTTATTTATGCTACATTAGAGCAAAAGAAGTTCAAAACATTATCTACATTGCTGCACACACAAAACAAGCTGCTAGTATAAATTTGATACTTATGCAAGATTACAATTTTATTTCTTGGAACCAATCTGAGAACAAGAAGCATCTTGACAGACCAGAAGGAATTATTAGTCACATTAAACTTACATTTGATATATTTTTCAAGAAATTTTTACAGACTTGAAAAATAGAGGGGTAAATGTTATACTAAATTCAGAATCTAGTCTCTCACCACCACCCCCTACTTTTTTCTGTCTCGATTCTGATTCTTGCCTCCTCCTCGATTTTTTTTCTAGATATGGGCCTGGTGATGGCATATTATTCTTTAAGGAACTGTATAAAAGGATGTGCAAGTCTGGTTTGGCATTCCAGTTAATTGCAACATAGATCAAGATTTTCCCCCATTCCACCCTTGTCCTCAGATTTTAAGGATACAAGCAGAAAAATCAAGTCACAAAAAAAAAAAATCGACATGCATGTATGCAAAGTAATAACAGATTCTTTGCTTTCAGTTAAAAACTATAATTTTTTTTAATGTTAAAATGCTTGTACACATTCTTTTAGGATAGTCTATTAGATCACTGAAATACAGTTAACAATATAAGGTTACATAATATTTTATAAAGATGATATCTAAACATTTTCTATAAGATATAAACCTTATTGCAATTATTACAGAAAATGTTTTAGTTCACAAATGATGGATGGTGACAATTAATAGCTTAAAAACACAACTATATTACAACAACAAAGTTGTAATGTAGTAGTGTTTTTTAAATTGTAGTCATTTTGTTTACATATCATTATAGAAGGTTTGAATTTCTTTAGGTAACCTTTAGAGCAGAGATAGCAAACAGACGACACAAGAACAACTTTGCCTGCCACACCTTGGCAACATAAATATTACTATACAGGGTGAATCTGAAAAAGTGGGCAAAACTTTACGGGGTGGTAGAACGCGCTATACGAGCAATATTCGTCATAGAATGTATGGTCGGAACGCAAGTGGTGAGAAGTTAAAAGGTAGTTTTCCACTGTCACATTTAAAGAATGAACACAAGAAGGAGAGGAGATACTTCAGAAAACATTTTATTAACAGGAATGTAATTGAGGTACATGCTCAAAGAAATTGCTCGAAAGAGCTGCCGCCAGCTGTAATGCAGGCTTCACACCTGCGGGATAGGGGCCGACGCACATTTGCAAAGACACCAGGCATTTCCCGAATATCGCCGGCAACAACGGCGATCCTGGTGACTAAATCCATATCGGTTTCAATGGGGCAATCGTAGATTAGGCTTTTCATATGACCCCACAGGAAAAAGTCCAAACACGAGAGATCTGGCGATCTTGGTGGCCAAGCTATGGGACCACCTCGACCAATCCATCGCCCTGGGAACGTTGCATGTAAAGTGTTCCGCACATCTAAGCTGAAGTGTGCAGGCGCACCGTCGTGCTGGAACCACATTCTCGACCTGCTGGGGTTGGAATCAGATGCAGCAGCTCCGGCAACACCTCTCGTAGGAATGTGTTATACGATTTGCCATCCAGACGGTGTAGCAGGAGGTATGGGCCAACCAAATGGTCATGGAGGATCCCTGCCCAAACATTTATGGAGAACTGCTGCTGGAACGAATGAGGACGTGTGGCATGCAGGTTCGTAGATGCCCACGTGTGTGAATTGTGGGTATTCAAAATGCCCTCACGGGTGAAAGTGCACTCGTCCGTAAACAGAACATGTGCATCAGAATCCGGCTGCACTGCATTCTGCTGGAGGCACCAACGTGCGAAATCAACACGTGGCTGATAGTCCGCCGGTGACAACGCTTGTACCTTCTGCGTACAATAGGGGTGCATTCCTTCCTCCTGTAGCACACGGCAAACCGACATTTGGGACACGTGTACTGCACGGAAAACCGCTTGCGTGCTACATCTCGGTCGCTCTTCCACCCTATGCAGAATGTCCTCTGCAAGTTGCAGCGTCCTGACACTCCTTTCACGCCCTGCGTCTTGCTTGGCCGCGGCGAAGGATCCCGTTTCACACAGCCGCCGATGCAAACGTTCGAAGGTTTTCCGATCTGGAGTGCATCTCATCGGAAACCGGTCGCGGTAACGTCTCTGTGCCTCACTTGCATTCCCGTCCGCCGCACAGTACACAAAGTGCATATCCGCCATTTCGTGGTTAGTATAACCAGCCATCCTCTCGGCAATCCACGGTAAAAATGCCGTTGGGTGCGAGGACCGACCCTTTTATACCATTTCCAACGCCACCTAGCGGCTCGCCGTTTGCGTTCCGCCCATACTTTCTATGACGGATATTGCTCGTATAGCTGCGTTCTACCACCCCGTAAAGTTTTGCCCACTTTTTCAGATTCACCCTGTATATTGTTAAGTTACAAATATTTTTTGCAGCCAGAAAAAAAAATCAACCAGCTGATTCAGAGATTGAATAACATTTATTTTTAAGCCAAGCAGCTAGAGTAAGCTGAAATATGCCTTGTGAGAAAGACTACATGACATAAATGTTGCTTTTAGGTGTCCTAAGTTGTTTCTGAGCATTGCTGGCCACTTTTGTCAGATGTGGAAAGAATGGGTGCTCATTTGTTGTTGCATTGTAATTTCACTGTCTTGGTAAAATGCAATTAATCTGTCCACATGAAACACTAAATTACAAATCAGTTTATAATTGCTGTTATTCTTGTCCTTAAAATTATATCACTCACAAAAAAAGTGAAATAAAGTAAAACTTTCAGGTGAAAGTGATATAGATTCTGAAGACCAGTATACTGAAAAATAGAGGATGGTTAAAATGGAAAGTTTTGAGATATTATGTGCTCTGAAAAAATGATACACAGATCATCTCTGTTAAACACCATGAAACAAAATGCAAACCACTTCAATAAAAAAAAAAGTGAAATGGACAAGAGTATGTAGCAAATGAAAGCATCAAATGTGCAGTGAAGTTCAATTAGAAAATTTATGTCCAGTGCATCTAATTTAGCTTCTACTAGTTAAGCTTCAAAGATCATTTCTCACTATTGTAAGCCATTTAGTGATGGCAAATAGATCAAGATATCGTAAGTAGAATGTACCCCACACCCTTTTCAAAAATTTGAAAATCAAGAAAGGATTTATCAATACATTAAAGATTTACCTAGTACCAGAAATACTGTAAAAAAGAGAGTAATTAAAATGAATGGTAATATAAAAAGTTATTTAAACTTTACTTTTCCTTACATTTGATAAAAGCTTTGGTATGATTACCAATTATTACTCAATATGCTAATATTGGTGAAATTCATGAAGTTGTAAAGTTAGCAAATTTATCTAGAATTACTACAGGAGCAGATATATCTAAGGTTATTGTTAATGAATTTCTATTGCATAGATAGTTACAAACATTATTAAGCAAATATCAATCAACAGTACATCTACATGGTTGTCAACGACTCCAGTTTCGTATCTTTACTTGCAAAAGATGTTGATCATTTATTGTAAGGTTCCAAAGCATTTATACATCAGCAGGTTTCAGGTGCAAAATCAGGATTGTAAAAGTTTGAAAGACATAATGAAAAATGTGAACTTCATACTCTGCAGATTTTAAACAAATAAAATTCTAGTCATTAATAAATGAAATTGGTTCGGTATATAAAGTATTAATTATATAAAACAATGTTCATTAACATAGTTGAAATTGAGTGCTTAAATGTTTTGTAGAATGGGTGAATTTCAAATGTTTTTAAATAAGAACAAAAAGATAGTCATTAAAATTTATTATACTTCATTGTTCAGCACTTTGATAATTTTATTTTAAAAAAAAGTTGGGTTTTTAGGGAAGGACTCTGCATGTGAACACCATGGTCACTATTCTGAAATGAATGTATATGCTACTTATATGGAGTTAAGAATTTAAGATATTTTTATGAAGATATAATAAAGCAAGCCGTCCCGTGGCCGAGTGGTTAGCACGCTTGGCTGCTGATCTAAGGGACCTGGGTTCGAGCCCCGGAATTAGGCATGGATGTGTGTGTCGTTTTTCTGCTGAGGTCCTGCCATCCCCTCAGATCTCCTACTGTGGAATATAAACTGACAGGCTCCTGTCAGACCTCTGTGGCAAGCAGCTGCTTGAGGGGGTATTTATTTTTTTTTATTTAATAAAGCATCAATATCACCATTGTTGTCATGACACTGTTATAACTTAAGTATTAATATTTTAAAATAAAAATGCATTGGTAGCATAGTGTTAGTGCTTTAGTTTGTGTAGTGCAACTACTAGGGTCCAGATTCAAGTCCTAGTTTCATGGTATGGTCATTTGTTCTGGATTAACCTTCAAATCAGTTAACCTTGTAAGTCTGATCATATATGAAAGAAAAGATGCAAGAAACAAAAAGAAAAATAGATACCTTCTTTTCACTTCATTCAAATATAGGAAGGCACGAGACCTTTCAAAATCCTGCAGAAGAGATAATGAAAAATACATATAAAATTTATGACAATGTGTAATTCTTTACATGTACTAAATATACATACTTAGTCAAGCCAACACTTTTTAAGATAAAGTATACATGCAGGCAGGTCCTGATTCAAGAGAATTTACACACATACACATTATGCAATAATAGAATTGTTCTTTCCTGAACTAGTGAAGGAATTGTCTGCATAGATGGTTGAAAGAACAAGAACTGATTAAATTTTCAAAATAAAATATGTTTTAGACACAGTAACCTACCTACTATCAGTAGGAAATACGGTTGAGATATTTTACCTCTAAGCAGTACTTTTTTTTAATGCAATGGGCTAAACAGCAAGGCCTCCAAAGAGATGTGCATTTGAATAAGGGAAGATTCACTAGACAGCTGTTAAGAGACAGCCAGAAACCTCTAATCAATGACATCCAACATGTTTTTTAATGTGTACAGGGTATGGCTGTCCTGCAAGAGGAGCCATGGCTTAACATCCCATTTGATATATGAGGGATATGATGATGCACAGAACCACCTAGGCCTAGCACCTAATGTCTGACCCCCTTCTTGTGGTGCAGGCCGTTACTATCTTTCAAAAGAGATACTCTCTTATGGAAATAAACGGAAGGGAGGGTTGCCAGATTAGTGTGGCCTATGATCTGGACAATTATGGATACTATTTTTACCTACCCTGCTCAGGAGTGGCCAACCACACAGGGTCCTGATGCTGACCATATAAACCTACTGGACTGGAATAAAGCTCTGAGCTTGATTATGGATCCTGAATTTGCTGCATTGGTGAGCTTCTGTGGAGAGAAAATCTTCCACTGTGCTTTCTGTTTGTAGGTTGACGGCCCCAAGTGAATAGATTCACAGGATATGTTTTATCAGCTGGTGAATAATCCTGAGCAGAGGTCATCACAGGGATCTGAACTCTTGCTTCTATTGGCATCGTCAAATTCTACATTGGAGGAAGTCATCCCGTGTAGATGACTTCAGCCTTTAATGGTGGGGGAAACGGGTCTTTGCCCCATGTCTGCGATTAGGAGGCTGTTTGATATGTCGGCATTCCCTCTCTCAATAAACATAGTTTCTTTAAACATCCCACTAACCATTTTCTCTCCATAGGTAGTTGGAATGTGAGGACTCTGCACAGAGCTTTTTCTCTTGATGTCCGCACACAAGAATTACACCATTATAATTTAGATATTACGGAAGGGGAGGGCTGCCAGTTCAGTATGGCCTACTGATCTGGTCATCTGTGGCCACTTTTTTCCCTTTTTTTTCAACCCTGCTGAGGAGTGGTCAACTTCACAGGGTCCTGGTGCTGACCATTTATACCTACTAGACTGGACTTGTTTATGGATTTGAGCTTGATTATGGATCCTGGACTTGCTGCACTGGTGGGCCTCTGTTGAGGGAGAGTCTGCCGCTGTGTTTTCTGTTTGCTTCTGGGTTGCCAGCTCTAAGTGAACAGAGGCATGGGATACCTTATATCAGCTGGTGGATAATCCTAATCAGAGGCCATCGCAGGTACCTGAATCTTACTTAGCTAGTTGGGCATCGTCAAGCCTAAACTGGAGTAATGTGTCTCAGGCAGGCCATATGGTTCTTGAAAAAGTCCACTTGAAAAGGTGGTGCCTGAAGTTCCTACCAGCATTGGTGACTTCAGCCTTTAGCGGAGGAGGAACAGGTCTTTGCCCCATGCCTGCGATCAGGGGGCTGTTTGATATTGTTGGCCCTACCAATCTCAATAAACCTAATTTCTTTAAAAATCCTACTAATCATTTTCTCTCTGCAGGAACGTGGAACGTGAGGACATTACATAGAGATTATTCTCTTGATGTCCTCATGCAGGAATTCCAGCGCTATAACCTAGATATTCTAGGCTTGCAAGAGACCAGATGGACAGGTAAAGGTGAGATACTTAAAAATAACTTTAAATTTCTCTTTACAGGGAGGGAGGATGGAAAGCATCACCAAGGTGTGGGTCTGCTGCTCAGCAGACATGCTAGTGATGCTCTTCTAGGATATGAGTGCATTAATGAAAGGTTTCTTACAGCAAAATTTCAGACAAGCATTAAAGACTTGAATGTTATCTGCTGTTATGCCCCCACTGAGGATTCTGATGAGGATGAGAAGGATAGGTTTTACAGACAACTTCAGGATATTTTGAATTCTGTCAAGAAAGGAGATATTACCCTTGTTCTTGGTGACTTCAATGCCAAAATTGGTACCGACTCTGACCTTTGGGGAGGAGTAATAGGCCCTTTCGGTATTGGTAGCTGCAATGGCAATGGGCAACGTCTCCTACAGGTAAGTAAACTAAATGGTTTCAGAATAACTAACACATATTACAAACACCATGACATACATAAATACACATGGGTTTCACCTGATGGGCTGCATAAGAATATGATTGATTATATATTAATTAACAGCAAATGGGCTAGTTCTGTTAGAAATACCAGGGCATATAGGGGAGCTGAAATTGGATCTGACCATTACCTTGTTAAAAGTGTCTTGCAACTTAAACTTAAAAAGTGTTGTGCTAGGGTTAAAAAATTTACCTTTAATACTGAAGCTCTGAAAGACCCAGTTATAGCTAAAGCTTACCATGATAGGTTACTTAGTCATTATGACAGTCATGGTTTGCTTAATACTGAAGTTGAGGAAGAATGGGGCCATTTTAAACAGGCTTTTTTGGAAACTAACAGTACTCTTTTAGGGAAAAAGGAGCAGAGGAGGCAGAATTATTTAAGTGATAAGGCACTTGAGCTTATTTCAGAAAGAAGGAACTGCAGGAATGTCCTTAATCAGTACCCTACTAGTCCTAATAGAAAGCATTACAAAGAACTTAATAAACGTGTAAAGGATCAGTTAGCTACTGATAAGAATCTTTGGCTTGATGGCCTTGCTGACAAAGCTGAGGAAGCAGTTAGACAGCACAACAGCAGAGAGCTGTACCAGATAGTTAATGTTTTGTGTGGTAGAAAACGAACAGGTATACAGGGATTGAAGGATAAACAAGGCAAGGTTATAGAAGGTGAGGATTCTGTCATGGCTAGGTGGGCTGAGCATTTCAGTGATGTTCTAAACAATGTGGTTAGTTCTACTCCCATTGTTTGCAATGATGATAGATGCATTGTTGGCTTTAATGTTGGCCCTATAACACAATCTGAAGTTAGTTTGGCTATTTCTAAACTTAAACTTCATAAATCCCCAGGAGTGGATGAAATTACTACGGAAATGCTTAGAGCTGGGAATGTTTCAGTTACCATTTGGATGACTGAAATTTTGAATAACTTTTATGATAAAGGCATGGTTCCTAAAGATTTTACCAGAGCTATTATTATCCCTATTTTCAAAAAAGGTGATCGCAGTTCTTGTGATAACTATAGGGGTATCAGCCTACTCTCCGTTCCAGGTAAAGTTCTTTCCATGATTGTGCTTAATAGAATTAAGAATCTGGTTGACAGGCAATTGCGTGATGAGCAATGTGGATTCAGAAGTGGTAGGGGATGTGTAGATCAGATATTTTCACTTAGGCAGATTCTTGAGAAATGTTTAGAGTTTCAGAAACCTTTGGTTGCTAGCTTTGTTGATTTCAAAAAGGCTTTCGACTCTGTTGATCGTCATAATTTGTGGTTGATTGTGAGATCATATGGTATACCAGACAAGTTAGTTAACATAATGAAAGCTCTCTATAATAACACTGAGTCATGTGTGAGAGTTGGTAAGTCTTGTAGCAATTGGTTTAGCATTACTTCTGGTGTTCGACAAGGGTGCATTTTGTCTCCTTTTCTCTTTAGTTTGGTTGTTGATTATGTTATGCGAAATTCACTTCAAGGGAAAGCTTTTGGCCTTAAATGGACTGGAGATACGAAAATTTCTGATTTAGATTATGCTGATGATTTAGCCCTTTTGGCAAATGATGTTGAGATGAACTCTTTCATTCGAACTGTTGATGAGACTGGTAGTACAGTAGGTTTGGTTATAAACAGAGAGAAAACTAAAGTGGTGAAAATTGGTCAGGCAGGTTGTGATTCAGTTAATCTGAATGGTTGCAGTCTTGAGCAGGTGTCTCAGTTTAATTACCTTGGGAGCTGCGTGGCTGATACTGGTGATGTGCGGCATGAGATTAACAGACGAATAGGTATTGCTGCCGGGACTTTTAAGAATCTATGGAGATTGTGGAGAAATAGGCGTATACACCTAAAGACTAAAATTAGACTGTATAATAGTTTGGTTCTTTCTAGAGTTAGTTATGGTAGTGAAACTTGGACGCTGTGTAAGCAAGATAACAGGAAACTAGATGCTTTTGATTTTAGATGCTTACGCAGTATCTTGGGTATTAGGTGGTTTAACTTTGTAACTAATGATGAGGTTAGGCAAAGGAGTCTGCAACCTCCTTTAAGCAGCATATTGTGCAGAGAGAGACTCCGCTGGTTTGGCCATGTTGCCCGTATGGATAATTATAGATTGGCGAATAGGGTTATGAACAGTGTGCCTAGAGGCCTCAGAAGGAGGGGGAGACCTAGGATGCGGAGGGCAGACAATGTCAAACAGGACCTTGTTAGAATTGGTGTACAGTGGACGGATGCAGCAGATGTAGCTCAGGACAGATATGCTTGGAGAATTAAACTGCGCAGTCTGGTTGGACCTCCGTAGCCCATGGCTGCTTGAGGATGATGATGATGATGGCTTGCAAGAGACCAAATGGACAGATAAAGGTCAGATTCTTAAAAATAATCTTAAAATTCTCTTTTCAGGGAGGGATGATAATAAGCATCACCAAGGGGTAGGTCTGCTTCTCAGCAGACATGCCAATGATGCTCTTCTAGGATATGAGTGAATGAATGAAAGGTTTCTTACAGCAAAATTTCAGACAAGCATTAAAGACTTGAATGTTACCTGCTGTTATGCCACCACTGAGGATGCCAATGAGAAGGATGGGTTTTATGGACAACTTCAGGATATTTTGAATTCTGTCAAAAAAGGAGATATTACCCTGGTTCTAGGAGACTTCAATGACAAAGTTGGTACTTTTGGAGAGGGGTGATAGACTCTTTAGGTATTGGTAGCTGCAATGGCATTGGGCAACAATTCCTACAGGTTAGTGCACTCAATGGATTCATAATAACTAACACATATTACAAACACCACCACCTCCTGTCAAAGCCATACAGTGTGTTCTTTAACTTGCACAGGGTATGGCTCTCCCACACATGGGGCCACAGCTTAACATCCCATCTGACAGATGGCAGCCTCTCCAAGCCCACTGGTGTCCCCTACTGACTGTGCTGTCAATTGCCATTTATTTGACAATCAAAGTCAAAAATATCTGCTCTGCTGCCACTCCTACAACATATTTCATAGTACTTAGATTACTGTTTCTTCAGGTAAGCAAAATGTCAAAGTGCTTGAGTAGATTTCGTAAATTAGCAAGGAACATTATTTGAGGTTGTCCACTGTACAGCTGTTGGGAGACAAATGGTAGCCTCCCATCAAGGGCATCCAGCATGTTCTTTAACAGGGTAGGGCAGAGAGTTTTGTGGAGATTTAGGGTTGTTTTACCTCTGAGCAGCACTTTTTTGCACACCATGGGCTAAATGGCCAGGTCACATGGACCCCGAAGGCTCAGAGAAGGTTGGGGGAGGGGACCCACTGGAACAGCTGTTGGGAGACAGATGGTAGCCTCCCGTCAAGGCCATCCCGCATGTTCTTTAATGTGCACAGGGTATGGCTCTCCCGCACACGGGGCCACGACTTAACGTCACATCCGACGGACGGCGGCCTTTCCAAGCCCATCGGTGTCCCCTACTGACCGTGGGCAGGGCGGGGAATTTTGCAGAGATAAATCTCAACGCTGACCCAGCTGGGACTCGAACCTGGGAACTACAGATTACGAGCCTGGTGCACTACCGACTGAGCCACCGCCGCCCCATATTTTGTGGAGAAAAATCTCAACACTGAGCTGGGACTCGAACCTGAGAACTGCAGATTACGAGCCTGGCACACTACCAATTAAGCCCCCACCCAATTGGTAAGGTAAAAATGTGGTCAAGTATATTCACCATAAATGCAAAACTTTCAGCAAACTGTGAACACTGTAATATCATTCAGTGAACTGTGCTTCTCATACCATCATCAGTGAACTAGTAACATCTTACCTTAACCATTAACACTTGGACTTCCAACAGTATGAACTTACCAAACTCCTATACAATGTAGAGAAAAATGGCTATCTTTGCAATGTTATGTATTGTTCAATGCATATAGGTTTAAATTTTAGATCGTATTAAAATTTTTTGTCAATTGTTACTTAAGCAATGACATAGTTTTGTAAATTTTGGCAGTGCTTATATTTGGTGCTAAGAATAGTATGTCAACAACAGTACAAAAACAACTGATATTTTATATTATTTCTCAAAACAGCATAGTTTATATTCCATATTTCTATGACTGTTTAAAGGTTCTTTTTAAAATAAAAATATTACATTCTGATAAGCAACCACAGAAAAATTTGCTTTTTTCAGTTTAAGTGCAAAAATTTTGATTACCCTGATAACTATTTTTATTCATATGATGAGGCCATCAAAAAATATCTGATGCTCTACTACGGTGCTCATCCTTGGACACCTTGGTGAAACCAGAGCTTGCTTTAAGAGGATTTGGTACTCTTCTCTCAAAAAAGTTGCATACTCCTGCAACAGACAGTTCTTTCCATATCTACTGGTGTCCACTTTCTCACAGAGGACAGAAGTTAGCAGAAAAAATCTCAATGCAGATATAGTGGGGATTATTATCAGTAGGAAGTAGATATAGTGGGGATAATTATCAGTAGGAAGTAGGTTATTTAGTGGCCAATTAGTAGGTCCAATAAGTAGGCCAATTAGTGGTGATATACTATTATGTGTCACAAAGCATGCTCAAAAAGGTGCTGAATGTCATATGGTGAATAGGATGCCATGCTACCTGCAGTTGGGTCCTTATGCAGGGTCAGAATTTGAGTGTGTTAGGGATATGCATTCATATAGCATCCAGCATGCTCTAATGATGAAAAAACAGAAAAGCTAATGGACCACAAAATGATGTACATATCACATAGTCATCATCCTGCATATGTTAATAGTGACAAGCAGTGTTTTGCTCAAAAGTAGATTTCGTAAATTAGCGTGGAACACTACTATAATTAGTATGATGATTACAATGAAAAAGACAGCCTTGTCAGAAAACAATACAATAAAATAAAAATTCTCTGTTTCCTAGCAATAACATTCAAAAGTTTATCCTTCAAAACAATTTGTGTAGTAAAAGATTTTTCAGAACAAGGACTGTGCAGTCTTCAAAGAAGTGGCACTGGGTGGTGACATTAGGGCTTGGGTTGTTTTACCTCTGAGCAGCACTTTTTTTGCACACCATGGACTAAATGGCCAGGTCACAAGGACCCCAAAGCTCAGAGAAGGTTGGGGGAGGGGACCCACTAGAACAGCTGTTGGGAGACAGATGGCAGCCTCCCGTCAAGGCCATCCAGCGTGTTCTTTAACGTGCACAGGGTATGGCTCTCTTGCACATGGACCCATGGCTTAATATCCCATCTGATGGATGGTGGCCTTTCCAAGCCCATCGGTGTCCCCTACTGACCATGGACAGGGCGGGGAATTTTGCAGAGATAAACATTAGGTCAGCTCGTGTATCACTTTTACTATTCTTAACACTTCTTTCAACATGTTCTGTAGACTGAAGTATTCAAAGTCCCTTGTCTTTTTGCATAAAAACATCCAAATATGAGATACAGTTGATGATGGATTGTACTGTGTTATATCTGAGTGCACTTTTTGCACTCACTGCACAATATGTGCAGTGAGAAGGTGGGGTCAGATATTAGGTGTTTGACCTGGCCAGTTCTGTGCATCATCACTGGGGATTGGTACACAGCTCTCCTTCCAGTTTATGCCTAACTACCATTTACAGACCAACATAATGATGTTATTTTCTGCACAGCTCCAAGTTTGAAGAAAATACTAAAAGAGACAAAGACAAATTTAGCCACCTTCAAACATTGGGATATCCAGATTACTACTATATCTGCCTGATAATTCCATTACATATTGTATAAGAAAAATCAATCCATTTGCTACAGGAGAGATTCAAGGAGCACCAGTTAGATACCTGCCAAAACAAACTAACAAATGTTGCTCTCAGGCTAATAATACAACACACAGAATCATAAACTGGAGAACATTTAATGCCAGTATATGGATCGACTTACTATGGAACTACTGTTTGTGAAGCAACTGAGATACTGACCTCTCCTGTTCCCACCAGTAACTAGGGCACTGGAATCACCCTTCACAAGATAAGGAAGGAAACCTTCGAGTGATGCAAACTCAAAAGTTTTTCAAAGGACAGCACTCCATATTCAGTGAAGCGGCACTGAAAATGGAGTGCTGTCCTTGCTCTGAAAAGCTTTTGAGTTTGCACCTGATAACTTTTTTTACTAAGCAAAGTGTTTGAAGGATAAACTTTTGGAATTTATTGGTTAAATGACAGAACTTTTCATTGTTTTATCTTGATATAAGGAATGCACTAGAGATTGTCCATAAGTTACTTAACACCTTGAGGAGAGTTAGTGATTGAATTATATCTGTTATGCCATATAATGGGGTGGGAGAAGGGTAATTTGCATTATATATGGTAAAGACTAAAATTAGATTGTATAATAGTTTGGTTCTTTCTAGGGTTAATTATGGTAGTGAAATTTGGACACTGTGTAAACATAACAGGAAACTAGATGCTTATGTAGTATCTTGGGTATTAGGTGGTTTAACTTTGTAACTAATGATGAGGTTAGGCAAAGGAGTTTGCAACCTCCTTTAAGCAGCATATTGTGCAGAGAGAGACTCCGTTGGTTTGGCCATGTTGCCCATATGGATAATTATAGATTGGTGAATAGGGTTATGAACAGTGTGCCTAAAGGCCTCAGAAAGAGTGGGAGACCTAGGATGCATTGGGCAGACAACGTCAAATAGGACCTTGTTAGAATTGGTGTGCAGTGGCCGGATGCTGCAGATGTAGCTCAGAACAGATATGCTTGGAGAATTAAACTGCATGATCTGGTTGGACCTCTGTAGCCCATGGCTGCTTGAGGATGATGATACTTATTTCTGCAATTAGTATTTTCCCACCTTTTCTGACAACAAAAATCATATATTTTATCACTTGAAATTAACTACTACTATTGTAACATTGCTTATGAAACATAATTTTAAAAATCAAATGTTTTTCCAAATTTTAGAGCAAAAAAAATTGAACAAGACTGCATGTTGTAAGCATATTTGTCACGCCCCAAGCTTTGTTTTAACCCTTACCATGCCAGGTCCAAAAAAACTGAATTGCACCTTGTGGCCAAGTTTTTTTAAACTGTGTTCAGTCAAAAACAGCCAACTTTAGAACTTTTTTGCCGAATAACTAATAAAAGAATTATAACTATTGTATGCCAAATTAGTCAGCATTTAATTTTGCATTTTCTTAAAATAATAATTGTCCTATTATCTTACACAACAGCATTAAACAAAAAGAAACAAAAATATTAGTAATCGCAGGGCAATTAAGATATTTAAAATATTCAACCTGATATAACAATTTTTTTAATGGTATGATGACAGATCAAATATTTTTAATGTCAACAATATTTACTCTTATTTATGAAAACCCAATAGTTTTAAATTGCTGGAACACACTTAAATGTAACAGATATATAAAATATATAAAGTTCATTTGAAGTATTCCTGGAACTTACATCATCAGTGATGCAGAGATATACAATGCCAGTTTCGTAAACATAATGAAATAGATAGCTAGAATATAAAAGAGCAATAAGAACACTGTAAGGATACAAAAATACAGCTTAAATGAATCAAAAAATATAGAAATATTCAGGTACTATTTCACATCACTCATTAGAATATTAAGAAAAATATGTTCCTGTTAATATACTTCAATCAGTCAACTAATAAATTATGTGCAACTGACACATACCATATTACCAAAAATGTTTGAATATATCCATCTCATGTGAATGGAAAACCACTTTTGAAGTTCCCTAACTTTGAAATAAGCTTTTTATGAGAAAATGTCAATGCACATAAAATGAAGATCTCCCTGAAATCTCTATAAATCTGAAATTTCAATGATATGTATTTATTATTTAGAGAGTTATGGAAGCTGGAGTATTTAACAACAGTTTTTGCTAGCCGTAAGAATTTACCTCAAAAGTTAAAAGAAAAATAACTTAAAATTTAAAAAATAAATTACTTGTCAAGCAGCTGCTTTCCATAGATGTCTGTCAGTTTAATATACAATAGAGAAAAATCTGTGAAGGTGAGACCTCAGTAGGCAGCCAATACAAACAGCCATGCCTGTCTGGTGCTCAAACCCCATGTCCTTTTGATCAGCAGCCAAGTGTTTCATTCCAACAGCCAGCCAATTTCTTTTCTGGGAAAGCAAACCCCTAATGCCCTCAGTACCACAAAGGCCAAATGATAATCTGTTAAAATGGATTGGGTTGGGTTGTTTTACCTCTGAGTGCCACTTTTTTGCACACCATGGGCTAAATGGCCAGGTCACAAGGACCCCAAAGGCTCAGAGAAGGTTGGGGGAGGAGACCCACTAGAACAGCAGTTGGGAGACAGATGGCAGCCTCCCGTCAAGGCCATCCAGCATGTTCTTTAATGTGCACAGGGTATGTCTATCCCAAACATGGGGCCATGGCTTAACGTCACAGCCGATGGACGATGGCCTTTCCAAGCCCATCGGTGTCCCCTACTGATCATGGGCAGGGTGGGGAGTTTTGAAGAGGTAAATCTCAATTCTGACCCAGCTGGGATTTGAACTTGGGAACTGCAGATTACGAGCCTGGCACGCTACCGACTGAGCCACCCCTACCCGTTAAAATGGATCTCAATTACTAAATATTTAAAAAAAAAACTCAAGCAGCTGCTTGCCACAGAAGTCTGACAGGAGCTTGTCACTTTATATGCCATAGTAGTAGGTCTGAGAGGATGGCAGGACCTCAGTAGAAAAACGATACATACATCCATGCCTTATCCGGGCTCGAACCCAGATCCCTTAGATCAGTAGCCAAGCACGCTAACCACTCGTTAGTGAAGTAAAAAGTATCATTTCTGGAATACAAAGCCCTTTACGATTCCCCAAAATGGCACCCCCTACAGACTTGAGACTTATGACTGCCCCTGAGCCACTGAGATGGCTAATAACTATTAAAACAAATTATTTAATGAAATTAATGCAATTTCGAGGTCTGTGCAATAATTTTAATATGCATCGATTTTGGCAAAGATGTGTTTAGAATGAGCTTGAACTGTTCAGTGATCAAATTTTAATAACTCTTTATATATTAATTGTATATTGTTGAAAATCAAGGTTAAGGAAAGATTTAATTGACATCTTAAATTTCTCCTCAGTGACATTCTCATAAAAAGCTTATTTTTAAAGTTGAGAGCTCTTAATGTGGTTTTCCTTTGCATAGCATGGAAGTTTACAAACAACTTATGGTAGTGTATGTTCTGTACAATAACACTTGTAACAAAAATTAAATATCTTTATTACTCTATGACACTGTTAAACATTTTAAAGCACTTTATCAAAATTCTATGCTACCTACTATCAAAAGTAATGAAAGAGATATTATGTACTCTAGAGGTGACAAGTGAGAGAAACTTCATAAGTGAAAGCTGATAGCAAGTGACTAGTTCATTTTATAAAGTCCTTGCTGGCAAGCAATGAAATCACTGCAGGTTCGAAGTGGAGAAGGTGATGTGGTATGCTGATGTGCTATGACCCATTACTTGCCAGCAAGGACTTTACAAAATGAATTTGTTACTCGCTATCAACTTTAATCTATGAAGTTCCTCTCACCTCTATGGTACATAAAATCTCATTGATTACTTTTGACACTAGGTAGTATAGAATTTTGTTGAAGTGCTTTAAAATATTTAAGGTGTAATAGAGTAGGGTTTCTCAGCATGGGGTAAGTGGTAAAATTTTTTGGGGTACGCCGTGAGAGCTCAAAAGTCGCTAGATACATGTTATATATGTATATGTTTTATTTTATTCCCATTGTTATACTATAACTATAGTTTTATCTATCTATACAAGGGATATACCAGCTACTACACATTTCCAGGGGGTACGTGAAGCATAAATGGTTGAGAACCACTGATATATATGTTTTATTTTATTCCCATTGTTATACTATAACTATAGTTTTATCTATCTATACAAGGGATACACCAGCTACTACACATTTCCAAGGGGTATGTGAAGCATAAAAGGTTGAGAACCACTATCATAGAGTATTAAAGATATTAATTTAATTTTCATAACACCATTCAAATATTTTTAAATGACACTTTAAAATAAAAAAATATCCATTTTGAAAAAAACTTATTCATAATGTTAACTAAATAAATTACCCCTCAACAGCTGCCTGCCACAGAAGTCTGACAGTAGTATCAATTTATATGCGATAGTAGGTCCCGTGAGGATGGCAGGACCTCAGCAGAAAAACAATACAAATATCCCTGCCTTAGACAGGGCTTGAACCCAGGTCCCTTTCATCAGTAGCCAAGAGGGCTAACCACTCACATGCTACTCATTCTTACAAATTAGCATTTCCTATTTAATGCAATTCATTAAATGCTATTCACACTTAAAATTCAATACCATTAAAAAATCAGTATAGTTTATAAAATACAAAGCTAAACCATCACTGCTATTACCCTATAAAACTTTTATTTAAACTTCACAAACAATGTACATTAAGATTATAGTAACTGAATATAAATAATACAGCAAATAAATATAGAAACAAAAGTGCCTATATTTACTTGCTGTAGTATATACACATACACAGAACCTTTCAGAGGAGGGTTGAGGGACATGTGGCCCAAGCCTCAAATTTAGATACTTGTTTAATTTTCCAATATTGAATACAACTACAAAAAGTATGATTTAGTAAAAGATTTTTTTTCAACTTATGAGTCTTGGATAAGGCATAGATATTTCTTTTCTGGTGTTGTCTTTCTGTTGAGGTCTTGCCTTACAGGTCTTTTGATGGTGTATTACACTAATATGCACCTGTCAGACCTCTGTGGCAAGTAGCTGATTGAGAAGTAATTTTTTTAGATTCCATTAAATTAGAATTAAAAACATTCATAATTAATTATATCAATTTTTATTTTGGCTAGGAGGTCACAAAAGTACATTATTTGTGCTGAAACTGATTTCCGAAATAACCACTAGAATAAAGACTATAGTAAAAATTTCAGTTTTAGTTTGAAAATGATTACAGTTTGATTGTTAAACTTCACAACTATTACAATTAAAGAGGATATGTTAATTTTCTATAACTGTTTTGCATTTCTTCATAGTACATAAAAAGATTACTATACCAATTAATGTATGTTTTATTGTAAAAATGCATGAACAAGTGTCTGTATTACCTGCCATGTGAATAGGTCAGCTTTGGTTGGTTGGACGAAATTTTAGCTAAGATCTGTTCTGTTACTTCAGAAAAATTTCCAGCACAGCTTGCATACTTGGCAAGGACAGTAGTACCACGTGAGACAACAGTAAAAAGAAGAGGCATTTTTCAATAAAAACTGAAATAATTGCACAAAATTAGCACTTCAAACATTTAGGAAACATTAAAAAAAGCCAAATTAAAGACAATTAATAACATCTAAATATAAATTTGATACTAAAATCAAAGCACATCAGTTTGGTGGCTGTTTGCTCTAACCAATAAATAACAAATACTTCAAAAATCTGTCAATAAGCAAAGTACTCTAATACAAATATAACCAAAAAATCAGTTTGTAATATGAGGTTTTTACTCCAGACAAATTTTAAAGTAGCTTCCAGTAGCTGAATGATTATTATGCTTAGCTGCTGAGCAAAACAGACTGGGACTCAAATCCCAGATAAGGAATATTTTCTTTCTGGTTTGTTGTCTTTTTTGCCAAGGTTTCATCTACTTCCATGATTTTTCTCTGTGACATATCATAATGACAGGCTCCTGTCTGAACTCCATGGTAAGTAGGCTGTCTCAGGACTATGTTTTATTTACCAATATTACATAAACACCAGGCCCATGCATGAAGTATACTCCTTTTAATCCTCCAGCAAGTGCACTGAATTTCCCAACATGACTACAGTAGCAGAATCATGTTAGAACTCACCATATGTTTTCCAATCAGATTAATATGAACAAAATAAAAACTTGCAACAAATTTCTTTGAGAATTATAATATTTTCCAGAATCTTAAGGATTAAGAAATAATCCCCCACCATATGAGCAAATGAAAAACCCCACTATACTGCTATACTCTTTAAGAATTATTAAACCAAAGACAATATAAACAAACTCAAAATGTAAACTCTGTCATAACACCACTTTGTTGATGCAAGTACAACCAATTCTGCAGATGAGACATGTCTGTCTTAAGAACAAGAGACATAAATCACCACAGATGAATACTGATGACAAAAAACATTTCCTCAAATAGAAAGGGTGTTCAAAACGTTCTTGGCATGCTTTGGGTTGTTTTACCTTTGAGCAGCACTTTTTTGCACACAATAGGCTAAATGACCAGGTCACAAGACCCAAAGGCTCAGAGAAGGTTGGGGGAGGGGACCAACATGAACAGCTGTTGGGAGATAGGTGGTAGCCTCCCATCAAGGCAATTCAACGTATTCTTTAACTTGCACAGGGTATGGCTCTCCTGCACAGAGAGCAGCTTAATGTCCCATCCGACAGACAACAGCCTTTCCATGTCCATCAGTGTCCCCTACTGACCGTGGGGAGGGCAGGGAGCTTTGCAGAGATAAATCTCAATGCATATTACCCAGTTGGGACTCAAACCTGGGAACTGCAGATTACGAGCCTGGCATGCTACTGATTGAGCTGCCCCTTCTTGATATGCATCTGCAGAATAAAAACCACTGCCTTACCTCAACAAAACTTTTACTGTCCTTCAAAGTACTTCCCTCCAGTATCTATGCAAAGTTGCAGACATCTATGCCAATTCTGGAACACTTGCTGGTCCTCCTGTTGGGGAATACTCCACAACTCTGAATGAATGCATTTTGCAAGATCTTGCATCCTTGAAAAAAGCTTCCGAGCAAGTTCCTTTTTAATTTTTGGAAACAACCAAAAATTGCATGGTTACAAGATTGAGTGAATATGCAGGATGGGGTAGCTTTTGAGTTTTTCCTGCTACAGATAGGCCATAACTTGCTGGGTTTTGTGAGCACTGGCATTATTATGAAGAAGGAGAACCTTTGACATGCCTTTTGTTGGATGCTGCCCCTTCATCTCCTTAACCATTTTGGTAAAAGCAATGTTGATGCAGTATTGGTCATTTATAGTTATTTTTTCAGGAAAGGTGTCCATGGTTACCACTCCTTGGGAACTGAAAATAAAAATTGTGAACATCCACTTCCTTGAGCAGAAGTCTTGTAGGAGGATTTGGAGATGCGATTCATCTTTTGCAACCCAAATTCTCAATTTTTCTGGGGGATGTATAGTAATAAAACCACATCTCATCACTTGTGACAATGTTAACAGTTTGTGCCACTAGGTTCAAACATTACCAGCCTCTCCTTGCATGAGCCGATTCTAGCCCTTTTTTGCTGTTCTGTCTGTAGAGTACTCATTTAGCACAGATCTTTTTCGAGCTTTAAATGTTAATAAACAGTTGTTTCCACACACTTAATCAATACACTGACATCTAAATTTATTGCCTCAATGATATGTAGGTTTTCCTTAACGAGTTCACAAACAACAGTGATAGCTCTCTTGTTCACATCTCATTTAATCTTCCTGCACAAGGAAGGTCTTCCAAGCTCTGCTTTCTTGTGAAAAAGTAAAATATTTCCCCCGTCTTTTAGTAGGCTCCATAACAATGCACAGATTTCAAACTGGACATTATACATCTTTCTCTTAATTGGAACAAAATAATTTTAGATATTAAATTGGTTGATAGATCTGTGATTGTTGGTAGTTTGCAGGTCTTGATAATAAGATGGCAGTGTTCTGAGAAATGCAACAAACATATTTGAATAACTGAATAGTCTGCACTTGGCTTGGGGACTTATGATTAAATGCTGTTCTGGAAAAAGTAATGCGACATCTCACATGGATTTATAAATAGAATGATATGAAAGCTGGATTGTAAAAATTACTGTAGCAGATGCTAAAGTAATAAGTTTAACAATAGTACAAAACTGGTGATGAGTTAGAGCTCCAATATTAAATAATGAGTTGACCTGGGGCTTGAACTGTTTTGAATATTACTGAGCCTGATTACAGAAAAATCCTAACAAATTCATAAAACATTAATATACAGAATCTTAAAGTTTTTTTAATTCTTCACATTACAGGCTATTACCAACTTTAAATTATAATTATTTTACAATTAAAAAAAAGATCTTGCTCAGAAATTAATTAAAAATAATTTAAAATTCTCTGTCATTGAGCAATAAAATTTTAGAATTGATCCTTCAAACTATTTGCATGTTAAAAGTTCTTAGGAGAAAACTCAGAAGCTTTTTGGAGCAAGGACAGCGCTCCATCTTAAGTGAAGTGAATCAAAAAACTGACAAAAAGAACATCTTACAGCTCAAATAACCCTCCCCTAAATTACATTGTCATTTTACCTCTGAGCCCCCACTTTTTTCCCACACCATGGGCTAAATGGTGAGGTCACATGAACCCCGAAGGCTCACAGAAGGTAGGGACCTACTAGAACAGCTGTTGGGAAACAGTAACTTCCTGTCAAGGCCATCCAGTGTGTTCTTTAATGTACACAGAGTTTAACTCTCCCACACACAGGGCCACGGCTTAACATCCTAACCGATGGACGGCAGCCTTTCCAAGCCCATCGGTGTCCCCTACTAACTATGAGCAGAGTTTGAAAATTTGCAGAGATAAATCTAAATGCTGACCCAGCTCGGACTCAAACCTTGGAACTTCAGATTACAAGCCTGGTGCGCTACCGACTCCGCCACTCTCGCCCCACTCTTAAAATTTTCATTCTTTCCTGACTCCATCAAAAACTGCCGTTTTTTTCACCCACCAACAATTCTACAATACCCAAAATTACTATATCAAAAAGTCACCAGACGCTTCCACATATTAACGATAAATCATATAACTAAATTTAAAAGACTCCTAAATATACAACAAAATTAATAAATCACTATAATACATTAATAATTACCATACTACATGTAACTATTAAAAAACATTCAATTCACCCCAAACTATTCTAACGAAATACATGTGTTCTTTACTATTGCCATTTTCAATCCCACACGCAAAAACTTGCAACATTCTTTCCCCCAAGCATACTCCCTCACTACACAGGCCCCAAAATATCTTTAATAACTAATTATAAACCATATCTTAACCAATTTTCAGAAAAAAAAAAAACTAGAACATATTAATTATTCGTATCCTACCTATCACTGAACACCCCCCCCCCCCCCCCCTATAAAATATATAATACAGACGCACTCACCTCTAACCACATAGGTATGTTATCCAAAGAAGTTATCAAGCAAAAATGGCGAAAAAAACCAAACGTAACTTCACACTCTCGTCAAATCACACACATAACACACAACTCCACATTACCCACCCAAAAGAAACAAATCAAAGAGCCATAGGCCACCAACAACCAACAGTTACGTTTCTACGTCATATTTTACAAATCGACATCATACTTTACGCTTCAAAGTCACACGCCACTTGAGCAATGCCATCTATTGGCTGAGGACCGTAACCATTACACGGGCCAAATACATATTTTAGATGTTATAGAGCTTAGAAGTTAGATTCACATACCAAGATATTAATCTATGTAGTCAAATGTTTGCAAGTACATCTAAAATATCATACAATAACAATGTTTGGATGTAGGGAAAAAGTTATAAATTTCAGTAGGATTTTATGAGGACGAAAGTTGTGCAATGGCATTAAATTCCATCTTGCTTTAATATACTATTAATAAGTTCACTTCTATGGCCAACATGTTTCCTATTATTATGAAATTTCCTGATTAGTAATTCAGAGTTTAAACAATAATGGAAGATGCTTAAAAAGTATACATAAATTCAAAATTGATAATTACACATATTTTATAAAATTGCTAAATATGTATACAGTACTAATATTCGATAATAATTCTTAGGATGTAGAGTCTGTTGCATATTAAACTTTGAGTAAATGATTTGTGATAAAAGTTTGATGGAAACTTTTTATTACTTTCTCCACCCTCTATGGTTTGAGATTGTAGATGAGTTGGGGTGTTTTACCTCGGACTTTCTTCCCAAAATGGGTTAAACGGATATGTCATAAGGAATTTAGAGCTCAGCTGGTAAGATGGAGATAAAATGGAGAGCTGTTAAAAAGGACAGGTGAAAGCATACTGTTAAGGCCATCCAGCTCGTTAATTTGAACAAGGAATGTAAAAAAAAACATAAATATGAAAGCTCACACAACAGCATATGTGGAATGAATATTCTTCCTGTATAAAAATGCATCGATACCTACCTGCTATTTAGTGGGCAGAAACGATGATGCAATGTATAACATACACACGAAGATTTTAAGTGGCGATATAAACTCCAATAGGGCTTTCACCTTACAGTAAAATAAAATATTCAATAACTACAATTAAGTGATATAAAAAACATCCACATTACAATATAAAAAATACTATAGGATACATGTACACATTATCACTACGACTCACTATCTTGTCTAAAAAGACATCTGATTCACGGGATGTTGGCTCAGCCAGTCGTCGAGTAAAGACAACAGATATAATGAGAACTTATTGGTCAAATGTGGCGAAAAGTTCCGTTTTCGCACCATACCATATAAAAGGTATAATTACGACAAATGATTAAAATGCAAAAAAGTAATGAAGATTATTATGAAAAAAATACATCCTACACCATAGCTTGATCCAAAATTTCTTTAAATGTGGAGGGTCCATTGGTAAAGAGGTTGAGAGAAAAGGAGTAATTTCTTCATTTAACACAGAGTAAAGGGGACCACTCTACAGTATCTCACCGTTCTGTGACTTTTATATTAGTGAATTAAGAATTTTAATTACATGAAATATGGTATTTATCATAAAAAAAACATCATATTTGGTGTCAGTTTTGAGTATTTGATAGGATTTTTCGAAACTGATACCCTTATCTGTTGGGAGAGTGATATTCGGAAATTGTGAACACACTTCATATTTCATGAAACTGATATATATCACAGAAGTGACCAGAGGTTGTTTTGAATGGTGTATGAAAACACAATTCAAAACAACCTCTGGGCAGGGTGGAGAATTAGCAGAAATAAATCTCAACACTGGCCCCATGTGGGACTATAACCTGGGGAACAACAGATTAATAGTCTGGTGAGTTATCGACTACGCCAAAACCTACTCTAATAAATGCTAGTAAATGGTACTCTGGTGCATGGACAATGGCTGGCTGAATCTGTTTATCTTAGCAGCTGCACAGTTTCGAGCAATGGTTGCTAATGGCTATTAAACCACTTAGCATGTCCCTGTGTATGTATGTTGTATGAGAAACCAGGACAAGCCCAATAGAGCTTCAAGGTTCTCTTTTCCTTGTGTAGGTACCTTTTAACCTTAAAAAACGAAAAAGAAAATTCTTTTGAACTATTATTATCTAGATTTATCGGCCATAATAAGTATTTCAAATTAATGCCAATTCAATAACATTTAAAATAGCTCAATCAATAGGGATTGATTTAGAGAATGAGTTTCTTCTGCTACCAAAATGGCAGTCGCTAGCAAGGTAGGCTGGTTCACTGTTTTTTACCAATGCACTATCTAGTTCCCCTTCACTATATCTGTGGGAACCACTTGTTTAGGGAGAACATTGGTGCTTTTTTTATATTTGATTTTTATTTATAAAAGTAAATTCATAAAGTAATTCAGTAGATTTATCATCTGACCAACAAAGCCAGCTTATCTGCTTGATATTATGTATGAAGTTAGCGAAAAGTGTAGTGGTATGAGATGCGATACATGTACAAGGATCCTTTACAGTTAGTGGTGGTTCTAGGAAGGGAAATTCAAGGATGAACACCCCTTTCTAGAACATATTATGCATGGTCTACAGAATTAAGGTTGGGAGAACGCATTAGCAACCCCATACAGCCTAGAGCGTTTACCTCCAAGTATTAGTCCACCAGTTAGGCCCTGTGTTGGCAAATATTATTACCCAAAAAATATTTCTTCTTGCACCTGCATAAACTTGCACATATACATATATATATCTGTACTTCTGAGGTGTCGTCATGCTGGATCTATATGAGATTTGTTCAACCATCAGTGAAATGTTTCGACGATCTATTATGGATGATGGCATGGCCCTTGTTTTGTCTAATGCACATTAGATACAAATTCAATGGTGAATGTTGTGATAAGCATGTCTCGAGTAGCTGTGATGGGCATATCTGGAATCATGAATAAAAAGCACTAAGCATCATTTTTCTTTGATGCAATCACAATGTTTTCTGGCCCAACCCAATGACATCTTTCTGTGTGGGATGAGGAGCACACAACGTACTGGCCAAAGAATGTAAAAATACTCTTTACGAAACCTCCTGCTAATTGTGAATGTTGAAACAAAAGGCTTCAGTAGTTCCATGGAGGTGAGTCAGTCGAACTAATGCTGTATGATTACGTTGTTGAGGTGTAAGTCGAGTATACCTGTCCTCATTTGCTCTTGAGTAACTTGATGGCCCTCTGGAAACATAATTTTTCTCTCAAAACTGTTGCCACAGCCAGTTGACTACAGAAAATTAAAATTAAGCCATCTTGCAATCTTTACTTCTGATTATCCTCTTGCAATTGCACTCAATCTCGAACTTTCAGCTCTTCCTGTTCAGGTTCCATTGTGTAACAGAAAATACTCAACTCTCAGAAAACAGAATCCTAGCCAAACATCTAATTTACCACCGGCTGCACTTTTAGTGCACTGTATGCTAAATGGTCAGAAGGACCACAAGGGATCAGAGAAGAGTAGGAAATAGGGCACACTAGATAGCTGTTAAGAGATAGAAGTCTTTTGTCAAGCCCATCTAGTGTGTTCTTTAATGTGTACAAGGTATGGCACACCCAAGGCTTAAATGTCCCATCCGAAGGTCGGCAGTCTTTCTAAGTCCATTACTGCCTGTTATCTGACTGAGGGCAAGGTGGAACACTAATCAGCAGTGATAAATCTCAACACGGGGACATGAATGTTGAAACTGAAAATTTTGAGCCTGGTGCACAGTCGATTGAGACAATCCCTGCATGTGTGTACACAAGTCGCATTCAACGACTTTGCATACTTAGAGCAGTATATTTTCGTTAAATTTTATCCTGGTCATATTTTTAATTCATTATGAAATTTTCTGTAAATTGCAAGGCAGTGTATGAAATAAGTACAGACCTAGATTATTCATTTGGGGCATGGAATTCTTGTGCCAGTAACCAATAATTCCTCTACATAGCACATTACTAGCTATAATTTTTTTAACTTCACTGTTGTAGTCTTGATTTACGGAGATATTTCTGACATTTTGAAATTGTCTATTTCAGTAGTAGAACAATCAAATCAATTGGAGGTTTCTTAGTAAAATGGTAGCCAATGAAATATATTTCAGTGACTATGTATCTGATGAACATCTGGTCAAACCACTCCCTATTAAGTAGGGGCAGGGTCCATGTGACCTGGTCATTTAGCCCATGGTTGGGTTGTTTTACCTCTGAGTGGCACTTTTTTGCACACCATGGGCTAAATGGCCAGGTCACATGGACCCCGAAGGCTCAGAGAAGGTTGGGGGAGGGGACCCGCTGGAAAAGCTGTTGGGAGACAGATGGTAGCCTCCCGTTAAGGCCATCCAGCGTGTTCTTTAACGTGCAGAGGGTATGGCTCCCACACACAGGGCCACAGCTTAATGTCCCATCTGACGGACGGCGGCCTTTCCAAGCCCATCGATGTCCCCTACTGACCGTGGGCAGGGCGGGAATTTTGCGGAGATAAATCTCAATGCTGACCCAGCTGGGACTCGAATCTGGGAACTACAGATTACGAGCCTGGCACACTACCGACAGCCATCCCCGCCCCCCTTTACCCATGGTGTGCAAAAAAGTGCCGCTCAGAGGTAAAACAACCCAACCCTATTAAGTAACAAATTTCTATTGAAGAAATAATTAGCTATTGATTTGTACTGAACTATATCTAAAAATCTACTCTCTTCTCAACAGATGCTGCTCACCGTAAACAAGTTTTTCTTTACATTAAGAGCTAATCAATAATTTCCTGTAGATAATTTGAAATGTAATATTTGGTCATGCTGTTTGACAGAGAAATTGTGAAAGTAAAATTCTCACAAGATTTAAAAACCAAGGCTGGAATGAAGGTTTGCTCCAAAGTATTTGGTGTGAAGTTTTTGTCTCTAAACCATGGTATCCCCTTTCAAAATTGTTGCAGACCCCTACTTTAGTAGTATATGTACCTGTAAGAAATTGGTGCATACAGCAGAGAGTTAAGTTTCAAAATTCAGTGCAACGTGCAGCAAATAATCGTAAATTTTTCCTTTGCAAACACACAACCAATGGGAAATACCAGTAGCTAGAAACTTCTAATGGGGGAAAGGTATTAGCATATTTAATACTTGAATGTATGGATTTTGAAGGCTAATTTAGGAAACTGGGTCACAGCTAGGATTAACCCTTGTGGAAATTATCAGCCTGAAAATTCAGTTTGACTCAATTAAATTTGATTTTCAGGCTGATAGTTTTAGCAAGGGTAGAGTTCCTGTATTTTTCAATGGGTTAATTCTAGCTGTGCCGTTTCCCAAGTTTGCCTTCGAAAACCATACATTCAAGTGCGATCTGAATGATGGTGATTGTGCTACTTTGAAATTGAGGAAATAGAAAATGAAACATTCAATACATTAGAGGACTATTGGACTTGTAAAGACAATACTAATAAAGTGGTAAAATAACAATGTGAACGTTCTTAACTGTGCATAGAACTAAACCAAGATCTTCCTTTTTCCCCTTTGTAAAACATCGATTCCAGTATTTCCAAAGTAGAAATTGTTAGAAGCTAACAGCAGCCTAACCAGAAGGCTCCACTGTGTATATGACTGGAAGGTTTGGCATGTTTTTCAGTTTTTTTTTTAGAAAACACGTTATTCAAGCTCTTAAAGTGGTTGCTGTATAACTTCCCCCTCCTTCAAAGTTGCCCCCCCGAGAGGGAACCTAATTGTCTCCTGTGTGTGTGTGGAGGGGGGGGGGGGGCTGAGGGTCCGTGTAAAGTTGGGCGCTCTGCCGACTGATATTGGGGAGTATCTGGTCGGATAGTGTGCTGATGGAACGTCTGGGCCTCGGTGAAGTTGAGGACTCCACTGACTGGTGTTGGGGGGGGGGGGACTCTTATTCAGGCCTCACCAGGCACCTCTGCCGGGGCTCCGTCCAACCTAGGTGCGGCCTGACTAAGAGTTCCCACCACGGGAGCTGAAGCAACTTGGATCTATATATATATATCCTTGTTTGTGGCTAACCAGGGCGCAGATTAAATTTAGGTTTTGACCGATGGATGAACTTTACTTCTATAGCACTGTTCGCCATAGGTAGTCGTGGGGTAAGCTGCATCTATATGGTTTTGTCTTGCCCTCGACGTAGGTAGTGGAGATTTGGCATTATCCCTATAGATGTAGTGGTCCATGTATTGCGTAGCATCTGGGTTTTGTCGTCATTATAAATTTCCTTCTATGTTGGTTTAATCCCTTTGTTACAGGTTAATTTTAATGGTAACACATAAATCTTGAACTATAAAGGAAAATATCCCATGTAATCTGAATAAAGCACATTACTCTGAAAGAAAAAAAAAATTCCAAATTATTTTGGACCAAAGTTAATTTTAGTAAGCACATTTTTATAATTTGTTTCCCTTAGTATATCAGGAATGAGACAAATCCAATGCCTTTTTATTTTTAACAAGTTCCATGCTTCTTCCTGATAACTCTAATATTAATTCAGGTCAGTTCCTCTGGCGTTAAAATAGCATTAGAATTGGGGTCTGAGCAACAGAAAGTTGCTCAGACCCCAATTTTGCTAAAATGGGTTAGGCATAAAAGTATTTTCTGCTTAACTACCCATTGTTTTTAACTAGCATCAGTGAAACATTTAAACCGTTTTAGAGCTATGGAAATTTATATTTGTTAAAAATTAAGGAAAAAAGTTTGACTTAATTTCAGTATAGTGTTAAATTTATACAATGCATAAAATATGCAGTTAATGTAAGTGAAAATTTTTATTCTTAACTATGAACTGCTACTTTACAGAAAGTATCAGTTTTTGGTGAAGATTTGGAGTTGCGAAGTTAGAAAAAAAACTGACTTTTTCAAACCAAGTGTTTATAAGGTGATAAATTTAAAAATATCGAAATTTCTGCGTTCAACCTCCCATTGACATACTACAGGCTATGTAAAATTTGGTTTAAAAACACAAAGTGAACACAAGTATCTCTTAAATTTTAAATAAAAAAAATAAATACCCCCTCAAACAGCTGCTTGCCACAGAGGTCTGACAGGAGCCTGTCAGTTTATATGCCAAAGTAGGTCTGATAGGATGGCAGGACCTCAGAAGAAAAACGACACATACATCCGTGCCTTACCCGGGGCTCGAACCCAGGTCCGTTAGATCAGTAGACAAGGATGCTAACCCCTCGGCCACCGGACAGCATTTAAATTTTAGAATTCCTTTATTATGAAAGGAGCCAAAATCATAAACTCATCTGTACAACATGAGTAGAGCTATGGCAGTTTCGAAATTCCTCCATTAATTTGCATAGTCGATGATAACCGCACTACAAAAGGGTTTAACCTATTTTTCATTGGCAAGGTAGGCCGTGAGTCTTATTTTGGTAGCTTTATTGAGGGACACTTTTTAGTATACAATGGGCTAAATGGCCAGGTCTCAAAAACTCAGAGGCTGTGGAATGAGGATTCACCAGGCAGCTGTTAAGAGACAGATGGTAGCATCCCATTAAGACTATTCAGAATGTTCTTTAACATACACAGAGTATAGCTCTTCTGCACACAGAGCAATGGCTTTATGTCCCATCAGAAAGACAGTGGCTTTTTCAAGTCCATCATTGTCTCCTTTCTGACTAAGGAAAGATGGGAGACAATGTTAGCCCAGGTGGGACTCTTAATTAAATTACGAGTCTGGCGTGCTATTGAGAAATCCATGTCCCCCTATGTGACTTGAACTATTCACTTTATATCACTATATTGTGTGTGTAGTAGACAATTAATGGAATATTGTATTCAAACTGTATTTTGGAGAAGCCATGAATAACTCTTTCTCAAAGAGTTGCGAGTCCCTCCACACCCCTGTTAGTAACCTGCTTCCGGACATTACAAACATCGGTACTCTCACATTAATGGCTATTCTGGAGCATTCTAATGAGGTGAGGGGGTTCTGTTTTTAGTAGATTTCTGGAACCTCCTTAGAAAATGATATTCAAGTACTCAGGGGGTGTTATGACTACTTACTTCCCTTATTGACGTCGGCAAGATTTGTTTTCAGAAGGGGGGGGGGGGGAACATATCAGTGTTTCAAGACAGAAATATGTAATCAGAACCATTGTTTAATGTAGTGATGCACAACTAGTTGAGAGGACAAGGCTGTGCTCAAGCTCTTTTATCTCTGAACGGCACTATTTTTGAACACAATGGGCTAAATCACAAGGACCCTGAAGGCTCAAAGGTTGGGGAACCACTGGAACAGCTGTTGGGAGATAGATGGTAACCTTTTGTCAAGGCCATCCAGCGTGTTAATGTGCACAGAGTATGGTTCTTCTGCACACGAGGTCCCATCCAAGGGTGGCAGCCTTTCCAAGCCCATTGATGTCCCCTACTGACTGAGGACAGGGAGGGAAGTTTTTCATAAATCTCAACAAAAATCTCTCAAAAATCAATATCCTAATTTCTCATATCTACAGATTCTTTTTTTGCAGAGATAAATCTCAACACTGACCCAGCTGAGACTCAAACCTGTGAACTGCAGATTATGAGCCTGTGCACTACTGACTAAATCTCCCTAGCCAAGGCTGTGCATCACTGGTTTAATGAGTACAGTTGCAAATTCAGCAATCACACACACATACCATAACACAACTTAAAAAAAAATACTTCCTCAAGCAGCTGCTTGCCACAGAGGTCTGACAGGAGCCGTCAGTTTAATACGGCATAGGTCTGTGAGGATGGCGGGACCTCAGCAGAAAAATAACACAAACATCCATGCCTTACCCAGATCTCAAACCTAGATCCCTCAGATCAGTAGCCAAATGTGCTAACCACTTGACCAATCACCTATTCTATGATTTACACATACATTAAAACACAACAATTTGTAATTGTATGCTTACATACACCAATCAACCAATAGATTAAAACCACCACTGTGTTATGCAAAGAAGCGTGAGTGCAGCCAATCAGTGTCATGTGCCAAGATTGCGAATGATATAATACCTGGGTTGGAGCTCTCACAGGCAGTATTTCATTTTGTCTCAACACGGGAAAAGGATTTATCTGATTTTGACAAAGGCCAGATCATTATGACAAGAGGCCTTGGTAAGAGCATCTCTGAAACAGCGACGCTATGCAGTAGTTAGTACCTATCAAAGATGGTCCGAAACAGGTGACACATATACTTTAGGGAGTTTCAGACCTCCTCTAGAAGAGGGGAATAAAATTTTTAGCAGGGAGAACAAAACGATCTCAATGAGTTTTATGACAAATGAAAGTTTGGGACATGGGGAGTGCCATCTCCTTTTATAGGGTTTCAGATCTCCCCCAGTAGTGGAGGGGAAAAGTTTTAATAAGGGGATGGGATTACCAGTGAGCACTTTATTAGTAATAAACTCATGCTTCATCAAAAGGGAACCAAATTCTGAACTTAGTAACTTCTTCAATAAGCATTTTATAGAACTTTGAAACCTAACTGAACTTCGATTTTCTGCAATATTCATTCAATATTTAGGGGGGCTATGGATGCTGAAATGTTTAATTACAGACCAGCAAATATATATTGGTATACACTAGAAGTTTATTACAATTTATCCTAATTTTTCATATGTACAGATTATCTTTTTTTATACAGACAAGGCTTAAGATTTATTGTTGGCATTTTACTCTTCTTCAGCTTCTTTTTAATCTTTTTAAAATTGATTAGAACAAACATCTTATGTGTCACATCCTGAAATAAAGCACAATTTGACAATGTAAAATTATTCAAAATATTATTCTATAAATTGAAAAAAAAAATGTTGAGAGAAAATGTCACTGATAATAAGCTAAAGGTTTTAGTCAAATGTCTATAATTTTTATTTTCAACATTTGTTCAGTATATAATGGTTAATGGTAGCTGTGAAAATACGCAATGGCACCAGTCATAAGAATTTATCATTAAAGATAATCAAGACTTAACATCTCAACATTTTGTAAAATTAATTATATCTTTAAAGTTTGTCTATTCTTTCAGCTTTCATTAATTTTGTGGAAAAACTCTAGAGTTCAAATCCATTGTTTAATGTTTCAATTTCTATATCTTTTCAAAACTGAATTAACTTTTTGAAAATCATGATAAAAAATGATTTCATTGAGAACTTCAAGTGATCTCAAAGGGTATTTTCTATGAAAATATTTTTTTGGCTTACATTGAGGTCAGAGATGTTTGACTTGCTGTAGCCACGTGACTTGCATAGCTCTTCAAATATCATCCTCTCCATCAGGCATTAAGTGTCAGATATCATTCCACAGATGATAGATAATCCATTGCAGAGTGTTAACACATTGCAATGGAAGCAATTAATGCAGCAAGATTACAGTGGGCCCATAAGATTTATCCCCCCTCCCTGCACAAAAAAATAGAATCCTCCTTATGTAGCATGCCAAGCAAGAAAAATGAGAGCTAAGACAAATGGAGAAGTGTTCCATTACCCTCCACTATTTTGAGTGCTTCAAGGTGTTCCAAACTGAAAAATTTTAAATACACAAGAAACCTTACTTCGTTTCAATATATTACAAGAAAAAAATAGTTTTTGTTTTATGATTTCTTTAATTTGAGAATTTAATGTTATTAAATGAAATTAGATATAAAAGTAAGGTGAAACTGCATATTACAAAAATTAGATGAAATTGTGTATTATAAAAATTGGGTGAAATTGAATATTAAAAAATTAGATGAAATTGAATATTTTATATATTAAGAAAAATTCTACTTCATAAAATAGTAATTCTGGGCATGTTTAGTGTAAAAATAGTTGTAAGCCAATGGGTTAAACACCAGTTTCTTCTGTTGCAAAACTTTCCTAACACAATCCATCATCAAGATAAAAAAAACTGACAAAATGAAGATTGTATAATTTAATTTTAATCAACACAGGTTTTACCAACTATGAGTCAGTATTGTAAAGAGCTAGCATTATATTAACTTACTTTTTAGGTATTTTATGATCAACTACAAATTATGCTGTTCAGCAGAGTCAAAAATCTACTTCGTGAAATCTACAAACCTATATATATTTTTATGAACCTGTGTGTGAAATATTTGGTCTTTATAGCTACAGCCTCTACAGCTTTCAACCTATGCTATTTATCTCAAAGTTGTCCACCAACCACATATTTAACTTTGTTCAGCACAATTATGAAAAGTACTTGTTAGAAACACAGAATAAAAGACTGTAATCATTTGTAATCATTGCAAAGTTGGGATAATCTTTTGGAAAATAGGAATGGTTATATCTCAAGTAAAATCCTTAAGAACTTCATCTCAGAAAATATTCATTACTTTGGTTAGCCATGCCACTCCACCAATCTACTTCTGGCAACTTATCAATTTTCAGGGAGCTAAAGTAATTTCAGTGTGTGATATCAGATGAACATTACAGCAGTATAATACATCTGTCTTCAGTGCAAGTACTGTGTGCAGAATCAATTACATTGTTCAGATAATTCTTAAAATACAAAGTCCACTTTCTCATAACTAAGCCATAAGTTCAACAAATCTGGATCTTTAGAGCAATTTAGAAAAAATACCTTTATAGAAACTTTCTGTAAAGGAAAATAGTTTGATCTGCTGTACACTAAATAGAGGATGTCACAAATTATTTAAAAAAATAAACAGGATGACTTATTCTTTCCAATTTGCTGAGTTTCTTAATTGTAGTAGTTTTATTACATATTTGAAATAATATCTCATCACTTATCACTAATATTAAAAGACAAATCAATAACATACAAATACACTACCCTCCTACATGTATTGGGAAATTACCAAGTTAAGTGAGTGGTATAATAAAATCAGAGTGTACATATAAATTTAATAAAATTCTATAACACTGTATATGATATATAAATAAAACATAGCAGAAGTAAGGCAGGATAATAACTTGGTTAAATTGCCTATTTTATATATTAAGCAAAATTCCACTTCATAAAATAGTAATTCTGGGCTGTTACAACACTTATTCAATTTATTTTAGAACAAATTATCCCCCAATGTCCCCTCAGTCGAAAATGATTAAATAAGATTTAAAGTATATTGTACATTAATAATCTAAAGTAATCAAGCCTATAACTTGACACACTCTAAATACATGCAAACCCTCAATAAAATAAAAAAGAACCTCAATTTCAAAATAATATAAGATGACAAAACCAACCAATTAGTATTGCTAAATAATGCTCAATTTAACGAAAAGTTAGATAACACACTACAAGAACTAAAATATCAACCTGTAGTACATAACCCTTCACTTACCATAATCTACAAATCATATGAATTTAAAGCAAATCCATTCTTCCTTAATGATACTGCTAAAGCTTGTAAAATCCCCATTTATCTTAACACCCCGAACTTTTCACAAAAATAAAAATTACATAAATTTGATAAACCTTTTAGGCCACTAATCATAAACAATATGCCCCTGCATATTTTTAACAAAAAGCATCATTAAAATTTTTACTACTTATCTTCTCATGATCAGTACAAAATAAAATCAGGAGCCAACTTAATCAATAAACCTGAATATACTTTACATTCATTAGATGTGGTGTCTTTATACCCTAGTGGCCACATTTTTTAAGCCTCCATGATCTTAAAACATAAATGGTTGGAGGTCATCAGGCCCATAGCATCAGAATACTTTAGTATTTACGAGGTGCTGGACTTTGCTACAACCAAAAATTGGTTTCTGCTAACAATCAGCTATACATGCAAAAGATGGCATCCTATGGGTTCATCGCTTTTCAGTTTACTGGCTGACATCACTACAAGACAGACTGAATCTAATGTATTAAACTGTCCCCTTAAACCTAAATTCTATTGTCAATATTTTTTTTAATTTGGCCTTACGGCCTCACAAAACTCAACCAGTTAATACAACTACTTAATAATGCAGTACCATTTATTAACTTCACCCATGAAGCAATGAGTAACAATAGTTTACCGTATTTAGATGTTTTAATACATTGCCATCCTAATTACATTGCTATTGAAGTCTACCGTAACTCACTTACATGCCCAATTTAATACTTTTTACATCAGCCCACCCCAATAAAGCTACAAAATACATTGAATTAATATTTTGCAGAGCCTAACATATTGTAGCCATAAGCAACACTTAACCAAACAACTAAATTATATATACCAAATCGGCCATTACCATAGGTCATGGTAATGCATAAAATCCTTTTTAGTTGCAGGATATCACATTCACTTGACAAAAAAACACTTTAAGCTAAAATGTCAGTTAAAAACTATTTCCTGACACCCCTCCCCCAACCAACTACAAATAACCAAACCTGAACAGAAATACATGACTGCATTCCCATATATCAATATGTACCTAAACATAACATTGTATAAAACATAACATAACATCGTATTATGGGTATATAGTTCTTAATACTATGCAACATACTATATTTAATATCATCTGCAAGGATTGAGATCTTATCGCAACTTCAGGAGGCATATATTATATTAAAATACAAGACCCTCAACTCAAAATCTCCACACTCATTGGATATGTAGGAAAAACATGCAACCTTTTGCTGTTAGATTAAAAGAATATAACATTGATTAAAAAACACACCTAATACTACATTAGTTCAGACCATTATTGATAATAAACTACCTAATTCTATTATGGAGAGTACAATAATTATTTCTCCTCCCACTAAGCTCCAAACTATCTTACATGCAAAATTTTATCAACATAAATATCAACATATCCTGTGAAACACGAACATTCATCCATTGCTGTCAACATGGAAACTATTATTCTGAGACTATCAGTTCCCTTTTGATACCACCTCTAACACATATGTAAATTGACACAGCACCAGCCATTATTAGTCGATAGCATCCTTTCTTCACTTGCCTACCAAAGCTAGTCAAAATAATAGACCATGAAACAGATCTAGGACCACATCTGAGCAGAAACATCTGGCAGCAAAAAGGCAATATAGAAATCTTTTTTACGACATATCTTAAAATACAATAAGCATTAATTTCAGGAAAAAAGAAATTGTAAAACATAATGTATACATTAGCTGGTGTCTGCATAAACTCCAATACCTAGCCATTAGTTCTAGTCTTGCAAAAGTTGGTAACCCAAGTTAGGAATTGGGTAAGGTAATAAATAGGTCAGGTAAACAGACCTTAGTAAGGTAATTTGGTAAGGCAAAGAAAGTAGACAACCAACCTAGAAAACAGTTCTGTGCACTTGAAATTAATCATTGAACTGTAAAAACATCAGAAGGTAACAACTCTCCTTACATGCCATTTCCTTTACTTACAAATCCCAAATATTGTTATCCTCTCTCTTAAAGATTTTTTTATAGAGATACAGAAATGCTCATTCTATGTCAAGGAGATACATCTATATCTGAAATATAGAATATGTCTTATATACAATTTTGGCATCTATCTCGTAAATTCTTGTTACCATATATCCTTATATGCCATTGTTACCATTACTATTGGATTTTACTGCTTATTTCTGCTATGTTTTATTTATATATCACATACGGGTTGGGTTGGGTTGTTTTACCTCTGAGCGGCACTTTTTTGCACACCATGGGCTAAATGGCCAGGTCACAAGGACCCCGAAGGCTCAGAGGAGGTTGTGGGAGGAGACCCACTGGAACAGCTGTTGGGAGACAGATGGTAGTCTCCCGTCAAGGCCATCCAGCGTGTTCTTTAACATGCACAGGGTATGTCTCTCCCGAACACGGGGCCGTGGCTTAACGTCCCATCCGACGGACGGCGGCCTTTCCAAGCCCATCGGTGTCCCCTACTGACCGTGGGCAAGGCGGGGAATTTTGCGAGATAAATCTCAACGCTGACCCAGCTGGGACTCGAACCTGGGAACTACAGATTACGAGCCTAGCACGCTACCGACTGAGCCACCCCCGCCCCGTATCACATACGGCGTTATGGAGTTATTAAATTTAAGTGAATGAAAACCATATTCAAAGCTTCCTAACTTGCAAAAATGTCTTTTACAGAAATATATTCCGAGAGACAATTTGAAGATCTCGCTCAAATCTCGATTTACAGCAATATTTAATATTCAAAGAACTATATCAGATGGAATATTTAACAGCAATATGGTGCTCTTAAGCTCATCCCAAAATGTTTAAATAAATAATAAATCCCCCCTCAAGCAGCTGCTTGCCACAGAGGTCACAGGAGCCTGTCAGTTTATATGCCATAGTAGAAGGTCTGTGAGGATGGCAGGACCTCAGCAGAAAAACAACACATACATCCATGCCCTACCCAGGTCCCTTAGATCAGTAGCCATGTGTGCTAAAAACTCGGCCACGGGACGACTCTTCTAAAATGTTTATTTGACACAAAATCGGCCTAACAATGGAAGTACCATTAACATAAAATTACATTTTAGTAAAATGATTGTTAGAACAATTATTTTCTATGTTAAAATTAACTTTTGGGTTAAATTCTTATGAAGAGCAATGCTGCCATTAAATGTTTCAGATTCCACAACTCTCTAAATATTAAATGAATAATATTGAAAATCAAGATTTCAATAAATTTGACCCAAATTTTCAGTTTATCTCTAGTGATATTTTTCTGCAAACTTATTTTTAGTTAGGAAGCTTTGAATGTAGCTTTCCATATATATTTTCACAGATGTCCCAGTATATTTGGAGGGTAGTACACATATAAACACACTCAGCACCCACTTTATTAGGAAAATTTCCATATTGTATCAAAAGCAACTCAGATGCAGAACTCAGCAACTTCTTAAATAAGTTTTTTATGAAAAAAAAAAGTGACTGCAGATAATTTATAGCTCTTAATCAGATCTGTCCAAATCTCAATTTCCAACAACATATACTCGGTATTTAAAGAATCAATCAATAATAAATTCACAGATTACCTGTTTACATATAATTTAAGAAATAATTTTATGAAGAAAATGAGTGGCAGGCATGGGTCCAAATCCCACTCATCAGTGAAACTCATTTTTCCCACAAAATTATTTCTTGAATTATATGTCAACAGGTAATCTGTGAATTTATTATTGATTGATTCTTGCATTAATAACACTTTAGTGCGAATGACTTTCTTATTTAACATCTATATATTGAGCAATATTGGAGAAGTTGCCTTCCCTAATGGTGCCATGAGTGACAAGGTCAGTGAGATTTAAAAATCACAACAAAGTGGATAAATGACAGAGCTGGTGATAACTTAGTGGTTAGAGCACCTGGCATGTAACTGGGAGGCATAGGTTTGAATCACACTTATCAGCGAAACTCATTTTTTTTCACAAAATTATTTCCAATATTTAAAGAGTTGTGGAAGCTGAAACATTTAACATATTAGCTCATTCTGCAAAAAATCATTCAAAATTGGAAAAAATTAATGTAATTATTATGTGAACTAATAATAATAATTAAAAAAAAACTGCATGTACACTGCTGGCCATTAAAAGTGCAACACCAGAAAGAACTCATCAGATTGTCCCAAAATATGCAAAATGGGTAGCCCATGGGAGAACATGTAAATGATTTAAAGTGCAGTACATATGCACATCATGTGTGACAGTAACGCCCCCTGGAAGTGGTATAAGGGGAGATTACAAAGAGCCGGTGTAAAGCACTGTAATTGTGTTTGCTTGCAGTTCTTGAACAGTAAAGGATCAAGTATGTCCTGTCGAAGAACACAGGATCCATACAACCAGGTTTCCGACTTTGATTGAGGGAAAATTGTGGATTACGGGAAGGCAGATTATTGTACCAAGACATCAGTGCTCATGTTGGACGGAATGCTACCACAGTGATGAGAATATGGTGTCAGTGGGTAGAGGAGGAACGAACTTCTTTATGTGAGGGATCTCAATGGCCATGTCACACAAATGAATGAGAGGACAGACATCTCATGTGCATGGCTTTGAATGATTGTACAGCCACATCAAACACCTTAGCTCAACAGTTAGGGTGTTTTGCACATCAACCAGTGTCACAGATACGGTTCGACATCGTCTGCAGCATCAAGGCATCTTTGCTAGATGGCCATTGCTTTTGGCTACCATTGACTCTACAAAACAGGCGTATGTGACTGCAATGGTGCCAAGAATATCACGCATGGATGTGTGAATGGCATCGCACCATCTTTTCAGATGAATCCCACTTCAGTATGCAGCACCGTGATGGATGAATCCGTGTCTGGTGGTATCATGGCAACAGGCTCAGTGAGACATGCACGATGCAGTGCCATAGAAGTACAGCCTTTGGTGTTATGGTATGGGGTGCAATTAGATTCCACTCACACATGTGCCTCATACGCATTACCAGTACTTTGAACACGTAATTAATTGAATGACAAAACCCAGATGTATTGCAATTCTAGGACTGCACGCTATCTATAGGGATAATGCCACGATTACCACTATCTACGGTCGAGGGCAAGTCAGTACCATATAGATATAGCTACAATAAACTCAACATTCAACATCCAATAATAAATACACACTTTTGAAGTCAATTTCAATTTTAGAGGAAAAATTGTCCGAGCCGGGTGGGATACGAACCCACGACCTCCTAATAACATGTCAGGTGCTCTGGACCACTGAGCTACCAGCTGCCGATCAAGATTTCCTCTCATTAATGCTATGAACATTCCCGTTATGTCACATGTAGGCGTTATTTTTAGGCAATTTTTAGCCCTAGCAGCTTTTTATTTGCCAATAGATGGAAAACATGCCTTACAAGTATGCTAATGATAATAAACATTGAGATAAACTCGACAGTTCAACATCCAGTAATAAATAGACACTTTGAATAGAATCTTGATCAGCGGCCGGTAGCTCAGTGGTCCAGAGCACCTGACATGTTATCAGGAGGTCGTGGGTTCATATCCCACCTGGCTCAGACAATTTTTCCTCTAAAATTGAAATCGACATCAAAAGCGTCTATTTATTACTGGATGTTGAACTGTCGAGTTTATCTGAGTTTATCTCAATATTTATTATCACTAGCATACTTGTAAGGCATGCTTTCCATCTATTGGCAAATAAAAAGCTGCCAGGGCTAAAAATTGCCTAAAAATAACGCCTACATGTGGCATAAAGGGAATGTTCATAGCGTTAATTAGAAGAAATCTTGATTGGCAGCACATAGCTCAGTGGTCCAGAGCATCTGGCATATTATCAAGAGGTCGTGGGTTCATATCCTACGCAGCTCAGACAATTTTTCCTCTAAAATTGAAACTGACATCAAAAGTGTCTATTTATTACTAGATATAGCTCACTCCACAACTACTTAGGGCAAACAGTACTATAGAAGTCAAGTTCATAACTCAGTCAAAACCTAAATTTAATCTATGTTCTGTCATGCCACAAACAAGGATATAAAAATCCAAGTTGCCTCGGCGTTCGTGATGGGAACTCTTAGTCTGACCCTTTCATCTAAGCCTGTCTGACATGAGCAGCTCTAGTCAGCAGAGCCATTGACTTCATTAAGGGCCTCAAACCCCCTCACCTCGACAAGGTGGTTCCCTATCGAGTGGGGGATACTTTGAACAGCCAGTGTTACATCACTGTGTTGGAGCTTGTGGCCGTACCTATCTTCAGGAACTCTCTAGTGCTACTTACCAATAGAACAATGCCCGACCACACGTGGCATGCATCGTCCAACAATTCCTGGATAGCCACCATGTGACACTTCTGCCTTGGCCTGCGCATTCACTGGATCTGTCCCCAATTGAACATGTATGGTCCATGATCTCATGATGATTAGCACACCAGCAGCTGCTACAACAGATGAACTTTGGCTATGTATCGAACTGCATGGACTGACATTCTTCAAACACACATCTGACATCTCATCCTCTTAATACCAGACTGTGTAGCAGCGGTTATTGCCACTCATGGTGGCTGCACAAGATGCTGATTTCTTAATATTCCACAAGTCTAACCGAATTGTATTTGTAATCATTTGATCCTTGTAACATAAGCTATGTATTCACTAAATATGGCTTTGATATTTGGTCTTTCCTGGTGTTGCTGGTGCAACACCAGGAAAGCCAGCAGTGTATTAATATTTTTTTTAATGGTGGCAGTGTATTAATAAAGGTTAGTATAATGTGGTTTCATTTTAGTTTGTTTTTATTAACTTTTCAGAACAACTTTTGAAACTGACATTGCTGTTGTTATATAGTCCAATTTCTTTAATTTTCTAAATACTGAATGAATATTGTTGAAATCTGAGTTTAAATAGAGTTGATTGAGAGCTTTAAACCATTTTCAGTCATATTTTTTCATAAAAAAAAAAAGCTTATTATTGAATTTTTCATCTAAGTTACTATTTACGTAACATGGAACTGTACCTAATAAAGTGGCTATAAATAGTAATAATGAATATAACATAGAGAGAAGGAGTGTGAGAAATTCTGTGAATAGTAAAAGGACCAATTCCAAGAATGATGAAACAAAAAAAAGAGATAACAAATTACTCCTGAAGCAGCTGCTAACTACAGAGATCTGATAAGGACTTGTTATCATAATACATAACAGAGAAGGTCTCTTTGGAGAAAGATAAAACCTCAGCAGAAACACAACACAAGAAAATATACATTGAGATGCACTAAATTGCATGTGAGGAGTGTAAATGCTCTCTATGAAGTAAAAGTTTAAAATTTTTATCACAATGTGTTATATATTAACTCACCTTATCAATAAGCTCAAAACCACATTTTTGGAAATTTTCAATGAATATATCTAGATCTTCGATTCTACTATCCACCTCTGCTATTTTTAACAGTCCACTGAAATATACAAAACTATTATAATATCATTATAAAATTTTTAATGAACCTAAATCTTACTAAAGAATAATATAATGATAATATGAATATTAAAATCAAGATATTTTACCTCAATGAAAATGCAAGTTTTTAAGCATCAATATCTTTCACAGCAGAAATTAACCAGATATTCAGTGATCACCTACTGCTCCCTCCAACTGTTACTAGAGAAAATCTCAATATAGAAATATGGGGATTGATATCTGTGAACATCAGGTTACAAGTCTGATGCAATGCCAATTGATGTAACCCCAACTCCATTTCACCTTAACCCTTTCAGTGCCATACTGGCCCAAAATGGCCAAGATTTTAAATGGGCTCATCCAATCAATGCTATTCCTTCCTCTTCACTATGTCCTACCTTCAGTTTGGGAAAAGAAAGTATGGTAAAGAAATGGTATTAGGCCACTTAGCATATATGATTTTGTACACATTAAAGTTGTACACTCTGATGCAATGCCAATTGAGTTTGAGATTATTCAGTATGGTAAAGAAAGAGTATATTATATATTCAGTATGGTAAAGAAAAGAGTATATTATACATCTTATGAAAAGTGGCCTAAATCCATTGTTATGGATTATTCAGTATGGTAAAGAAAGAGTTAAATCAATATCCAAGGAATAATACTGACCTAATGATTTAACCTAATGATTAAATTTGTTATCAAAATAATAAATCACATTATGGAATTTCATAAAAGCCAATTTTAAGAATGAAAAACCATTGAGTTTATTGCTCAATAATTAGAGATGCTATTATGCAATTATCTATCTGGTTAAGTTTCACCTGCAACTAAAAATTTTACATTGCTTAAATATTAATACAAGATAGTACAGGGTATTTCATAAAAATGTTTACCGTTTCAGTTGGCTGTAAACTGGTTGGTTTGTTAGCTTTTTTTACTTTTGAGCAATATGTCTTGCACACAATGAGAAAAATGGTGAGCTCATAAGAACCCTAAGGGTTCAGATGCAGCTAAGATGTTTTTTCCTTACTCCCACTATTTCCAGTATTTTTGTTTATTGTTGTTCATTTAACGTTTTTGCTAGTTTGGTGGTAGTGGCTCTTAATGATGGTTTTTTGCATGGAAATTTTAACTGAAATAAATGCTGGATCACTTTTCATGATTTGATCTTCAAATACCGTTTAGTAATGTAGATTTTGTTAGGGTTTGTTAGGATTTTGTTAGGGTTTGATTGGCTGAACCCTAAGGGTTCAGATGCAGGGTTCAGAGCCAATTAGGGGAAAGGAATTGACAGTTGTTAGGATACAAGTGGAAGCCTCCCATCAAAGGCATTTCTTTAATGTGTACAAAATACGGCTCTGTTGTGCATGGATTTCACCTTACGAAAAGTGGCCTAAATCCATTGTTATCCCATTTCTCACAAAGGAAGATCATGGGTTAGCAGAGAAAATATTAATGAAGGCACAATGGAAACTTGAATCTGGAATCAGCATATTACTTAAACATAGATGACAATCACAGCATTCTCTAATTGAGCAAAGACCTATCTTTGGCACTAAATCCTTTAATATTTTGGGTATTTATTTACGACAAATATAAAAAAAAATATTCAGTCTAAACTCATGAAGTTTTTTAAAGATAATCTATCATGCTTGTGTAGATGAATACAAAATCTACATTACTAAATGGTATTTGAAGATCAAATCATGAAAAGTGATCCAGCATTTATTTCAGTTAAAATTTCCATGCAAAAAACCATCATTAAGAGCCACTACCACCAAACTAGCAAAAACGTTAAATGAACAACAATAAACAAAAATACTGGAAATAGTGGGAGTAAGGAAAAAACAGCTGTTAAAGAAGTGAGGAATTTGAAGAATTTTCTCACGTTTCAGTTTGTTCATCTTTATGCAAAAATGCAAATTCACTCTTCATCTGTCATATAGTTTTTGTTTGATAAATACAGACAATATTAAAGGATTTACAGCCAAATGAAATAAAGAATTTTTTTATGAAATATGGTGTATAACTAAAATATATTTTCCAACTCAAAAGTGCCTACAAAAATAGAATGCAAAATTTTCACATCTTTTACAATGAGTTACTCTTTTAAAACTAATGTTTTAAAAAGTTTAAGGTCAGTGAAATTCGATACCCTACACTGGGACTTATTTATGGAGTCATTAGCCACTTTCAGACATCTATTGGAAAATTTCATTTTAAAATAGATACTTTTCTTTTTCCACACTTTCAATGTAGATATTAAAGTTGAACATTAATAGTGCAACACATTATTAAAAACCGACATTCCAATGCTATTTAATCCTTTGCAAATATATTAAACTTATAATTCGCTATTCTGTGGAAATTTATTTATTACTAGAAGCAAAGTTAAAATTTATAAAATATCAGTATATAAAGATTTAAATTCTTTATCAATACTACAATCTCTCTCTTACAACAAATTTCTCATAACATAATCAGGAATCAAATTAAAAAGAAGAGGTCATAAAACACAGTCTTGTTCAATACTAACTGTAAAGTTAAACTTATTATTTCAAGCTTTACAAACTGCCACATGACTCAGTTTTATAAAAATCTTAAAGAAAAGAATAAAATTTGAAAGAAAAAAAAACCTACATAAAATATACAACTTTTGCAATGTTCAATGACAAAATTCAATGAGAAAATATAATAATAGAGAATCCAAAGCCAAGATTTTTCAGGGACCATTCGAAGTTTGCATTTTTTCAGTTTATTAGAACAAATAACTCCACCGGTAATCCCTCTTTGTTATGAATATTAGTTGTTTGGGATTTAATGGCGCCAGGGCATCTATGGCCATATCAAACAAACTTTACTAGTAACAATCTTTAAATGTCACTCAGCTGGCCCTGTACAAAATACCATATTAATACTGATAGAGATGTTCATGGTAGGCCATTTTTTGGTCACTAATGTTTTGTTACAGTACAGTTGACAGAACAGAATATTTCTGTATATATACAGATAATTCTATAAAAGCTGATGATGATATATGAATAAACACGTCTCTTAGAGCAGAAATCACTTTTTGGTCTGTGAGTTGTATACATGCTACACTTGTGGACTAAGAATTATATTCTGCAATGAGGGTATGTTTATTCATATATCATCACTCTTCTAAAATTATTCACATCTACCATAGAGATGTGCTGTACTTTCAACTGGATTCTGTACAGTAAACAAATGTGAACTTGCCAAAAACATTATTACCAGCTTTGCATAAATGTCATTCTGATGATTAGTACTTACATGGCAATATACTAAATTTTGTAAAATCAGCTGAGTCATATTTTAAATGGTTTTAAGTTGAGGGCCGTCCCATGGCCGAGTGGTTAGCATGCTTGGCTACTGATCTAAGGGACCTGGGTTCGAGCCCCGGATAAGGCATGGATGGTGTGTCGTTTTTCTGCTGAGGGCCTGCCATCCTCTCAGACCTTCTACTATGGCATATAAACTGACAGGCTCCTGTCAGACCTCTGTGGCAAGCAGCTGCTTGAGAGGGTATTTATTTTTTTTTTTATTTAAGTTGAGATTAGTAAACTTTTATTGTCAAAAGATTTTACTTTAAATTGACAGAATATTTAATAAAGCAATATTCTAAGGCAATTTTTTGTCTTTTAAAAATATACTACTTCAAAAAAAAAAGTGCATTTTTAAATTTGACTAGAGTGGTCTCTGGATAAGTTCCCTTTGGACAAAGTTACACAATGCTTCTTAAAGTTTGAAACTCCTAAAACACACTTTGAAAATAGTAACAACATTTATATATGATAGAGAAGAATCAAATTGAGTCACAAAGTCTGACCTTACTTGTGAGATGAACAAATTAAACAGCTATAGTAATCATATTCAAAATTTATTTGACTCACTTAAATTTTAGGATTCGGTAAGCTTCAAAAATATAATCGTTCAGATTAGTTCCCATTAATGACAAACAAAAAACAGCAACATCCACACTTTCATCTTGTAAAGGAATCTAGAACAAATTATGGAGATAGAAAAGTTTAAATGAAATTACAGAACTACATAGAGAGAGAGCAATATGTAGGTAAAACAATTCAAACTTTATTAAAATAACTTATGACTTAAGTTATGATGTTGGTTGCTATACATACTATCTTACAATACAGCTTGGAGGCTGAGGTTTGGATCTAACAAAAAATATAGAATAAATGGGGAGAGGGGGAGAGATTGGATTTCCATTGCATTATAACACTTTCCTATCTTTTTGGAGGTGTTCAAAAAATTTAATGAAATATGCACAGTTTTCTAGCTTTTTTTTGCATCCATTACCTTTTCTGGTATTCTACATTTGGGGGTGAGGTGGGGGATATGCTACCTACATCCCATTGTGTGCATGCTACATGACCTAGTACATGTCAGTATCAATAGCTGTTTGAGGAAAGTGAAGAATGTGTGTAGATACTTTCAATCAGAGTTTTAAATTAGCTAATTTATCTAACTGAAGGGCAGGTACATTTTTAGGAATATTTTTGCTAATTGCTTTTACTTAGCTCTTAACTGTCACACTTTTTTTTTTTGCAACACATTAGATAATCTGCAATATTGTAGATATCTGTAGACTCCAGTGTGATCATTGAGGGTTAATGTTCGAATTAATTGGTTGGTTACAGAGCAAAGAAACTTGGGTTAAATCCGAAAAAAAAGGGGGTGAATGTTATTGTTTTCTTTTTACCATGCAGTGCCTTACCATATGTATTCGCTATGGTACATTATACCGATAGAATCTTGTCAGATCTCTGTGGCAAGTGGGTTGACTGAGAATATTTTTTTCTATTTTCTGATACATTGTTGAACACCGATTACTTATATGATAGAATGTACTGATAAATTTATATGATAGAATGTACTGATAAATTTATATGATAGAATGTACTGATAAATTTATATGATAGAATGTACTGATAAATTTATATGATGGAATGTACTGATAAATTTATATGATATAATGTACTGATAAACTTATATGATAGAAGAAAATTGAATTTATATTAAAGTATTAAGTAACAAGAAAAATGAAGCAATGTGAGGAACATTGTACACCAACAAATTTTGATCATTTTCAATTAGTAGTTACCTAGCTTTTTTCATAACTTTTGCATTGTCTGTCACAATCGTTTTAATTTCAGAGTCATATTTTCTCTGGTCATTGGGCTGTTTTGGATTGATATTGTAGTTTTGCTGTGACTACTCCTTCAACTTCTGATGTAATTTTATCGAGCAGTGGAGACCAGACAAAAGTCTACTTGTTTCAGTTTGGTTGTTTTACCACTAAGCAGACCCTTTTTCTGCACATAATGAACTAAATGGTCAGGTCATGAGGACCCTAAGAGCTCAAAGCTAGGTAGGAGAAAGAAATCCAGTGGATAACTGTTAGGAGCTAGAAGCTTCCTGTCAAGGCCATCCAATGTGTTCATTGTCAGTGGGGGTGCATAAGCCAGATATAGATAGAAGAAGGAATGAATATTGCCCCCAATGTAAAGCACTAAAAAATTGTAAAGTTGTATTTCATTTACTAAGCAAATATTTATAAAAGAAAGCAATAAAAAATACTTCAATAATTTTATAGTGAAATTACATATAGTTTTAAAAAGGCAATAAATCTTGTAAGTCATTCTGTAAAAAAGTCAATAAATTTATGTATCATTTCTGTCTGTAAGCATAACAAATGCGTCATACATTAGAATGCATCATTAGCCAAAAGGTTTCGTTACTAAATGAATTAAAAATATTATTTGGTAGGTGATTACTAAATAATATTTTTTATATATCCTCGGTACATCAAATATTTTATATATTTATACATACAGGGGAAAAAAGAATAAAAATTGAAACTTATGG